>JACXGI010002868.1:0-68591 GCA_016801175.1 Esox masquinongy
CCTACTAGAACAGCTGAACTTTATTTGTGATTAATCAGAGTCACTTTAAATGATGGCAGGTGTGTAATGACTTCTATTTAACATGAGTTTGAATGTGATTGGTTAATTCTGAACACAGCCACATCCCCAGTTATAAGAGGGTGTGCACACTTGTGCAACCAGGTTATTGTAAGGTTTTTATTTTTCATTTTTCCCCCTCAAAGATTTCAGTTTGTTTTTCAATTGAATTGTTCACATTATAAGTCACATTAAAAGTGGAAAAAGTTCTGACATGATTTATCTTTGTCTCATTATTTCACAAAAACCTGGCATTTTAACAGGGGTGTGTAGACTTTTTAAATCCACTGTATATAAAAGGCTTTTTCCAAGAACATGCAGTGTAAACTACATCCAAGTATTCAGCAACTGAAACAAATGGAATTATTGTAATAGTCCCAAGTGTAAATCTAAAGGCAAATGTTGAATCCACGAAAATATAACCACCTCAAGTTCTGTACATCCGGTGTTTTTGTGGTCATTGAGTGGGCTTACTACTCACCACTTTGAGTAGCATCAGGTTATCCCTAAGTGATGCCAGCACACCAATGAAAGAGACGATGAACATCATCACCCCGAGGACGATCAGGATTATGGATGGGGCCAGGAACACCCCGTCCAGAGTTTTGTAGCGCTGCCGCTCAACCTCTGCATAGATTCCAATGGCCAGGATGAACCCCCCAACCAGCTACCGGAAAGAGAAACACATTGAGATGATTAGAATTCTCGTTAGCATATGCCATGAGGACAGATAGTCTCCTTAAGGTCCCAGACTAAACGAAAGGGGTTGTAAACAAAGCCAGATTTCGTTCAATTCAAACTGCATGTGCCCCGGACCCTGAGATGACCATTGCAAATTGTTGATTTTGCGGTCAATGAACCATTTCTTGGTAGATTTTCGTTTGTGCCTGTGGGTGTTGTCTTGCTGGATGTTCCACTTGCCTCTTGGCAACAGCAATTAGGTATTTAGCTACAATTTTAAAAAGGTACTGGGTTGTACGTCAGAAGGTCCCATGACCAGCAAATGCAAAACCACAATTTTTCATAAAAAAAAAAAAACACAATTAAACATTAGGCAAAGGTGAAGTGTATGCAGGACTACAGTGTGAAATTAATATACCTTGCCACTCAAACTAATCTTTCAAAAATGAGTAATACTTGCTACGTGGCTCATATAGCCGAGCTAAGGCCTGTAATCTCACATTAGCAGACTATCGAGATCTCGTGCCAGTTCAACTACGATAGTCTGGATTTAGCTATTTTCAGAAAGGCTACGACTCTGCAAGACGAGTGGCAACAAGGCTACAGCCACTGCTTTGGAAACCCACCTCCTTCGCTTGTGGGAAAATTGACTGTAACCACCCCACTGAAGACATAGGACTAGTTCTGCAGCACATGGCTTTTTTCTCTCTCCAGCCTTCTGTCCCCAGTCTATGGGTGAAACGTTGAGACTGGCTTGCTGTTCAATAACGTCTTTGCCAACATTAATAACACCAGTATCTAATAACACCAGTAAATATAATAAAAAAAGGTTAAATGGTAAGAGTATTTTTGAATGTAATACTACATTAAATTGTGGTTACAACATTAACAGGTGATTCAACCAATACAATAACATACCAATGTTTCTGTGGTTTTTTTATGCTCTGCTAAGACTTATGTAGGCATTAGCATAGCCCCCCTACAGCTTTGGCATCTAGACATGTCACACCTATCAGGTGAGTGGATTGTCTTGGCAAAAGAGAAAATGCTAATGAAAAGCACTGCAGTTTATGGCAGCCTAACAGTTGTGTATATACAGTGCCTTCAGAACTGATCAAATCTCAATGCCCCAGGGCAATGATGGAGACATCGCCCCGCATAGGGTGCCGTCTCTCGGATGGGGCATTAAAACAGATGTCCTGAGACTGTGATCAATAAAGATCCCATGGGACTTATTTGTAAGAGCAGGGGTGTGCGTTCTGGCACCAATTAGTTTCCGTGCCTTACTGAAGTGGATGGGACTGTGTGGGACTGTGAGTGGAAGTGGCGCTAGTTTCTGCCAACTGAGCTACACAAGACCCTACATGTGTAGTATCTGATATTCACTGATGTATGTGCCATTTTTACTGCTATTTTATCAGGCTTCTCCATCCATCAGCGTATTACCCTTCACCACACTCTGGTTCATTTTTGCTTGTTAGTTTCCTGTGCAATGACATTTGCTTAACAACGTTTGAAATTAATCTGATGAGAGCCGTAAGAGGTCGGCCCTGCATTAAATAATTTTTTTGGGGAAATGTCTTTGCTGCATTTCCTGGTCACCGAGCTGTCCATATGAAGGACTTTGACACAACCTGAGGGACTGAAGGCTGCTGTCAGTTGACTGCCTGTGCTTTGCCAGGCTTACATTAACACGGTATCTCTAGGCAAAATAATAAACATGATAAATGGCCTAATTCATCCTTCAGATTTTCCAAGCGTCATTGGTACTCTAGGTGAGACACATAACCCCATTCAAAAGAACCTCTGAACCAAATGAAGGAGACTACTGTAACTGACAGAGAAAATATTTTCACAGCACAAACCTACAGGTAGCGTCTGAATATGGTAACCTACGCCTGAACCAAACCATTCGGAAAGACAGTCAATCAACTCAATGATATTCAGTCACCATGGGTTAAACCATGGGTTACATAGTCTCCGGCCACAGAGCCTACCTTCAGGGCAAGGAATCATCTGATTGACATAAAATGTCCCTAACTTACATCAGGCTATAGCATCAATCCAATATCACCAGCGTTACAATAAATGTGCTCTACTATTTGAAAGCATTATTTCTAATCAGTCGCGTGTGTAAACTAGGCCTAGTAGATATACTGGATTTTAAAGAACTTACTCTGGCAGGCTTCCTCATGGCTTTTGCTGTGGCAGCTGTCATACATTTTATGGTGAATAATAGTTTCTTGTTCCAGATTTGTGAAACACTGGGATGTCTTTTGACCAACTGCATAGCTATAACTCTTACAGTCACTGATATAAGGAACTTTTAGAATGTTGCATGTGTGAATATTGTTAGATGAACACACGTTTGGCTTAGCCACTTAAACAGGTTGCAGCTGTTCTGAAAATCCCAGACTCCCTCATCTGGTTAAGAAAAGCAGGATGTGTTCAGGTATTCCGGATTTTGTTAAAACATCTCTCTGGAATACCTCCAAGGCGGAATAATAAGTAGAATGGAAAAAATCTGGATTTGTGCAGGGATTATTACAAACCTTTACAGAGTTAGTGTGCCCTCACAGCCATAACTCCCTCTTACAGAGCTTGGTTTCAGAAAAGTATATTATCATAAAAGAACAAAACAACTCAAAATGAATATTTCACAATTCGTCTTTCATGAAGTATTTATATTTTTTGTATTATGTGTGATTATAAAACAAAATACTTTCGAATAGCCTAACGCAAATCTTAAAAAAGAAATGAAAACACTGATATGATATTTTGACCATATTGCCTAAACAGGGATGTTGCGAAAATCACACTGAAGCTACGATACACGATTTCTTCTTACGGTCCCTCGTGTGGTCATTTGTCTAAAGAAGGCTCTTGAGAGGAACATACAATTGAAATGCCTAGCCAGCTATTTGAAGTAACCCTCAGAGTGTTTACGATTCGTACAGTACGGAAGGCATATGCTATCAGCCACCAGCCGCAAATTCCCAAATTCTCCTTGCTGCCGACACCTGTCGATCTTTTAGTAAAATCTACACTAGCAATAGGCTACTACTACTACTGGACAATACCGTATAGGGTTATATAGCCCCTCTTTCCCCCCCCCCATTCAAGCGACAGCCATAATTTGCGAATACAAACACGCCCAGTGATATTTACACCTACGATATCGTGCTATTCATGTATTTGGCGTCATGGGTTGGGGGAAGAATATAGAGTACTTACCCAGAAGATAGTGGCATATACAATTAGGCTGATTTTCAGAAAGACGTAGGAGAACTTCTCGCAATATCTTACATCGCTGGACATGTTTGGTCCCTTCTTTGATCCCGAACGATAGACTTCCTGTTTCTTTTTCTCCACACCTGGAACTCTGAAAGCACTACCGCGTTATCTGTCCTGTTTGACCTGACAGCCGTTTGACAAATGTGCAGACGCCCCAATTAGGACACTGCGAGTTATGAATATGGCACTTCTGCCACTTTGCCAGAAAGCAAGTGCTCTGTTTGTTATTTAGTCGGCAAAGGTTTACATATGTTGCATTTAGAGTTTCCATGAATTGTTTATTTCTGATATTGGGCGAATACATTGTAAGTTTTATACATCATAAGGTTCGCTCAGCTATGCTCATCGGCGCCGCTTGGTGGGACATGTCATATGAACTACAAACACGACGCGCTGTTTTAGCGTTTAGAAACGTCAACGATTTCTTGCGATATAGTTTTCGAAACATAGATATTTAAAAAAAAAAGTCTAATGTTTATATAATAACAGTAAAAACAAAAAAAACCCACCACGACCCAACCCATGTACCCAATATGGTAATTTTATAAACAAGAAAATCGACATAAGTTTAAAGCAACATCACAAGATGCAGGCAGGTTTGGTTCAGCATTTTTTCATCACATCTTTGAATGTAAGCTGTGGTAAACTTCCTATCAACAACTTGCATTATTTTTCATATCTGCTGAAAGACAAAGTCCAACATGAAAAATGCCGGAGGCTGGTCCACTGCTCTGTGCACAGTAATGCCTCTGGAGGCGGCTGCGGTATGATACCCGTTTCGCCGCTCTCTGAACTTTATCCCTCTCGTCTCCTCATCTACATTTCTTACCTGTATCAGTCAATACAACTTGAAAAACCCTTAAAAATATATGGTGAAACCACATAGGTTATTCATGAATTCATAGAATAATGCACATGCAAACATCAGCTATTCTGAAAGCGAATGTCTAGTGTCTTCTTTAAATATATATATTTTTTTATAATTTAAAAAATATACACTGTAACTTCTCAGTTGGGTAATTGAATATAGCTAATTTTACTTTAGGAAATCCGAACGTGTAAACACGTTCATACGGATGTAATGAAACACAACATACAAATGTAATGAAACAAATAAAATGTAGAGTTTACATTAAACTATAATACGTATTTTTTAAAAACAATGTCCATGGGCATGATTCTTACCACCAACTTCTAATTCTTGTAAAAAAACGTTTTTAAATAATGTTTAAGTCATCAATGATGCTCCATCTAGAAGAGTAGTTATTTTAGGCCTGCTATTTATGACCTAAGTTTGCATTTGGGCTACGACCACATTACATCCCATAACCTTATGAAAATAATATAAAGAATAAATCGAGGGCTGACCAATACGAAATGATGCTACACTAATACAGTAGGCATATGTTACAAATTGATTTAATCTAGCCTATTTGTCACGGGCGAGTTGATACATGAAAAAAAGTGATGATTAGCATTATGGTCTTGTTAGTGAAATTGTGGTTAAATCTCTGATCCCTATGACTTAAAAGGAAACTGAGAGCTCATTGCAGACAGATGCATTCATCTATAAAATACATGAACCAAATAATCAACCTATTTTGCTTCATTTGGTTCAACAGGTTGTTGACCATCTGTTCTGTTTGAATGAAGTGTGTCATAACCACGTGCGTTTATAAGGTTGCACCTGCGCTATCACGGCTTGAGTGCTGAGAAGTAAAACAATACACTTTGTTTCTTGCCTACCTATGGTGTTGCGCATATTCCAAGACTGCAGCACAACTTTACGCACGCGCCGCTAATATGCCCCCGAGGTTCTGTGGAGAGTCTACTTCAGCCGACGTTACACAGAAAACCAGAAAACACCAGGAGAGCTAGACAGCGTCCTCTGACTTGACAACACATTCATGGTTTTGTAAATATCCTTTTTTTTTGTTCAAGGACAAGACAATGTCCAAGAGGATGACATCTGAAGGAATGCTTCATTATCCAATGTTGTCTAAAACTCCAATGTGATTTTGTGCACTGTGAGGTAGAGATGGAAACAACTTCGGAGCCGCTCCTTTCAACATCCATATATTTTCAGGATTATGGAAACGAGACCACCGTAAATCGTTTTGAACAGCCGGACTGGCAAGTGGCACTGTGGGCAATTGCTTATTCACTAATAGTAATTCTGTCTGTCACAGGAAATGTCACTGTAATTTGGATAATTCTGGCTCACAAAAGAATGAGGACAGTAACTAACTATTTTATAGTGAATCTTGCATTCTCAGACGTTTCGATGGCTACTTTCAACACTGTCTTTAATTTTGTGTATGCTATACACAACGACTGGTACTTCGGTTTGG
Organism: Esox masquinongy; assembly: GCA_016801175.1. Classification (NCBI taxonomy): domain Eukaryota; kingdom Metazoa; phylum Chordata; class Actinopteri; order Esociformes; family Esocidae; genus Esox; species Esox masquinongy. The sequence goes on from JACXGI010002868.1 coordinate 6,384, forward strand.
GATACTGTAGGTTTCAGAACTTCTATCCCATCACAGCAATGTTTTCAAGTATTTATTCTATGGCAGCTATTGCGGTTGACAGGTAAGATCATAGACCAATGACTGCATCGCTCTAATCTATTTTAAAAACTGTGTAAGTGTATCTGCCTGCGTAAAATAACAATCATTTACCTGATACAACAATTTTTTTTCAGCATTTAGAATTACAAGTTTCTCTATTATGCACAGATAACGTTGAATTGCATAAAATATATTTCATTTTATCTTTGACCTCGAACATATATGAGTTAAATGATAAATGCATTCCATGTATTGGATAGGCCTACACTGTTCCCTTGGTATTTTAACCCCTTGACCAACATGATGCTGGATGTCAATGAGGAGTGTATTTCCGTTCACTCATCACGACACTGAGATTCTGATGAATGTCTTTTGTCAGTCATTGCCTCTGATCCTTGCTTGGTTTTGTTTCTCAGATACATGGCCATTATCTACCCATTGAAACCAAGGCTGTCCTCCAAATCCACCAAAATTGTGATTGGCCTCATCTGGACAGTGGCTTTCTGCCTGGCTTTTCCTCAGTGTTATTATTCTGTCACCCAGTATTATCATCCCCGCACCCTTTGCTTTGTCAACTGGCCTGATGAAGACGGTGGGAAACATCATCTCACGTGAGACACAGTTTTCGCTAATGTCTGTCTGTCTAGATGTATTTGCTATAACAACAACGTACATCAGTATTCTTTTCGTGGTTCGAAATGGACGCTTGATTATCATGTTCATCACTTCAAAGTATCTGTTGGAAAGGGATGTCCCACGCCCAATACTGTGTTTTATCTCTGTAACACCTGATGCTGAGCATTGTCCTGCTGTCTGTCTCGCAGGTACCAGATAGCCATGATCATACTGATCTACTTGCTCCCTCTGCTGGTGATGTTAATTACCTACAGCCTCATTGGCCAGACACTGTGGGGCAGCGAAATACCAGGGGAGACCTCACGCCACTACCGGCACCAGATCCAGGCAAAGCGCAAGGTCAGCTATTTCATAGAAATGCAAAGCCATGATTGAACAGATTTTAAGAACCTGAGTTTTTTTTGGTGGAGCCATTCACAGTGTCCAGTGCTCTCGTCAATGCATGTGCATACTAAAGACAAAAGCTTCAAATGCCTGAGCAGTACTGAAGAAAAGCATTGAAACCCAGCTGTGGGCCATTTCATATGCCACCGGGTGTGCTCCACTGTCCTAGTGAGCGCTCCTGTGTTATACTCCGTGCAGGTGGTAAAGATGATGATGGTGGTCGTTATGACCTTTGCCCTGTGCTGGCTACCTTACCACATCTACTTCATCCTGGGCAGCTTCAACATGGAAATCTACATGCAGACGTACATACAGCAGGTGTACCTGGCCATCTTCTGGCTGGCCATGAGCTCCGGCATGTACAACCCCATCATTTACTGCTGCCTCAACCACAGGTAAAGTCAGAGGTTAATCCCTACCATCTTGTCACTGTAGCATGATATCATAACTGATGAAAACATACATAAAAATAAACCGCATGATTTAAGTTTAACTCTGAAGGAATTTATGTAGATTTTACAATTTCTTAAACTTAAAAATTGTCTATGTGCCAGGAGAGTAATACGCCGTTCAGTTTCCTTTAAAAAGCTATTTCGAACTTCTGCTAACTTCAACTAGTTAAAAACCTATATTTGATAGGGGCATGTTAGCATGTTTAAAACAGCAAGAACTGAGTGGTTAAACATTCAAATTCAAATTGAATGAAGGAGAAAGCATTCTGTATGTTTATTAACGCTGCTTTTCGATGACCTTTGGCATCTCTCTCTTTCTAGATTCCGCTCTGGGTTCCGTCATGCTTTCAGCTGGTTGCCCTTCATCAACGTTTCAGAGGAGGACGTGATGGAGCTGCAGAACACACAGACTTTCAGGATGACTCACAGCTGTCGCACTGAGAACACCAGGAGCTTCATGGCCTGCCACAACTCAGCTGAACGTAACGACCACACCGTAGTCAACCTCATGAAAAGCTTAGGAGAACATCCTCAAGGCCAATCCCATGAGTTCAGCTGCTAGGATTAGTCAAGGGAAACAACTCATGTTATGATCGTGTACTGTCAGTTATAAGGTCACACAAAATACCTCACAGAGGACTATGATTCCTGGGTAATGGAGTTCCAGGAAGAGAAGGATAACTCCCATGGTATAAGAACCAAGCTTTATACATTGCAGTGTTTTGGCGGTGATATTATTTGTATTGTTATAGCAAAATATTGTGTCATGTTCTCCTGGCTTTGTAGACCAAACTATGAATCATTCAAGTAAATGTAAATATTCTCAGAAATATTAACTGACAAGAGAGACTTTGATAAATGAACCCCACCCCACATACACACACACAAACTCCTACCCTTACTCTTACGTACGCAAACACAAACACTCCTTCACACACACACACACACACACACACACACACACACATACTTTGTTGACAGGTACATAAATGAGATTTTACAGTGAATGATGGTGCAGTATGATTTATAGTAATGGAGTGGGATTTTCCAAAGAATATCCCTAACTCAACTCTGGACATAACCACAGTATGTCCAGAGACTCTTCACTGGACACTACAATATACTGCATTTCTACATTCTACGGAAACAAAATCAATTACTACGGAAGTTGACTCGTACGATGCAACCTGAGTTATTTTTGGATTCATTGACCAGGCAGATTTTATGTCAGTTGAATGTGTTAGCTGTAGTACCCCAGACAGACCATTTTTACCACTCATGTTAAAAAAATAAGTGTTTCAAAAATGTTTGTGAGTGCTTGGCAGTACACAAAAATAGCATTGGGGAGCCATAGAAAATATCTCTGAAGCCATAGAAAATACCACCAACATAACTGTTTACATCATGAAAACAGCCAAACAAAGCATGTGCATTAAATACAGATGATGTAATCTGTGTCAACTATTTTTGATTGTTGAATATTGCACTGTGTGTATCGTTTTTCGTTTTGAATCTTTGTCAGTATCTCTGATTTGATGTTATGTATTGTGGTGCTCAAAAATAAAATATACTAAGCAATATCCCTGTGGTTTTCTTTTCTACATATATACATTTGTTGTAATAATGTAGAAAATAGAAAATAAGTTTAAGAATGCTGAAATTGTAAAATGTAATACAATGCACTAGGCTACTGTAATATTCTAGTGCTGTTAGCTTAAGAAAATAATGACAGTTATATTGACAATAGTGTGGACAGCTCTGAATGGATAACTTTTAACCTTGAGATAATAGCATATTGACAGTGTAAGTCAGACATACTTCATTGAGTTAAGTTCCTCAAACTTTAGTTATTTCTTCATGAAACACACTTTTCATAAAGTTATTTTGCATAACTAAATATAACAAAATGACAAATATATGTAGATTTACGTGACTGCAGACATATTGTAGACTGAATGTATCACAAAATAATGAAAATTTGTTTGTAGCATCCTTGTTCAGCAGCTTAATCGTTTATTTCATATTATAAATATACTATTACAATCACTGGAACATTTCACGAAAATAAGCTTAAAAGGAAAGTTCACCTTTATTCAAAAAGTAGTGCAATGGTATTTTCCATAGGTTTTTAATGATGACTTTTGAATATTTGGTTGCACATTAAAATATATATTCTTTTAAATCAAAATGTATAATTTGGACCAACTTTTGTGTACCTCTATGGTTGTAAAAAATACATGTTTTCTAGACATCAGACACCAAGTAAGGCATGCATTCATCAAATGATCTCAGAGCTATAGTTATTCTCATAGTAAAACTCAAATCTTTAACTGCTTTATAGAAATGTACTATACTCACTTACTATATATACTATACTCATCTTTCTATATTTTTCTAAATAAGCACCCTGTTTTGTACATTGTGCACTGTTGAAATTCAAGTTATCTTATTAAACAAAAGCTTGGTATGGATACAGCTGCTTTAGATATCTTTTTTCAGCAGGAGTTATTATGCAAAAGCATGGTTTCCACGTTAACTTTTTTCTTTTATGTAGCCTATCAACCTGAGAGGTTTCACAAAGACTGCCAAAATGTAGCTGGACTGACCTTTGAACAAGTTTTTATGCATTCTGCCCATGAGTAATGGAAACATTCTCAGAGGTCATGGAACAATGGTCCATTCATAACAACCATAGACATTCTTTCAAGCATTTTACATTTTGAAAATACTCTAGAATAAAACGTTAAAAATAAAACCAATTTTTTCAAGGGAGATCTCTAACCTTGCAATAGTTCTTCCCTCGCGCTCATTATGTCAGCACATCATCCAACACAGAAATTAAATAAATAACATTCATATTTATTCTGCACCTGGGCAAGGTGTAAGACATTCAAAGCAGAGATATTTCCCTTTGTTCTCTACTGTACATAGAGCCAAATGCCTAAAGCAGTGTTAAAATCACAAATAAGATTTAACAAAAGAAAAAAAAGGCTGGTAATAGCAGGTGTGCGACTGAAATGATTTGAAGCACTAATGTACCGTCCTCAGCCCCCTTGACATCTGCCAACCAAAGGGTAACCGTGGGTTGTTTCTGAAGCACGGTGGGGAGGACGGTAACACTTCATTTTAAGGTTCTGTACCAAAACATTGATAAGGCATTAATAAAGTGTGTGTTTACCATGTATTAATCATTACTCACGCATTCAGAAACTATTTATGAATAAAAAGCAATGTATCTTTGTTGCCCCTAACCTAAAGTTAGCACTATTTATCCTTCAAAAAACTAAATAAATAAATGCTCTGTGTGTAACTTATCACAAAAAGATGTGCATAACATTGTTAGAAATTCCAGCTGTACCTGCTCAAAGAATATGCATACCACACAGGATTTTATGGGAGTATATACATATTTGTAAATAACCAGATTGCTAATGTGTACAAATGTTCAGGATAGAGATTCATAAATGGTAAATGCCTTATAAATGGTTTATTATAAACCATTGAAATGAGGTGTCACAGAATCCTGTGCAGCAGTGTTGTGGCTAGAGTGGAACGCTGCTGTGAGGAAAGGGCGAGGGAGAGGAGAAGAGGGGAAACAGGAAGGCCAAACAGACTCAGCTCTTCTTCTGCTCTTCTACACGCAAGCGGCAGCCCACGGCAGTGATGAGGGCTGCACCCTTTCCACTCCCGTCCTCAGACAGAAGGAAATTGACATTGCACTTAGGGGCCAGCTCTTTCACTGTCTGGTGCATGATCCTCGAAAAGCTGTGAAGGGACAGAACACGATAAGAATGTTCCCTCAAACACTTGACTTTGTTCATGACACTGCTGAAAATGTACATCACTGAAGCTATTCAAATATAGGGCTTGATCAAAGAGAACGGAGACTAGAGAAGGAATGTGTACTATGACGATATATTTTTATAAGTGCAATAAACTACACCATCAGTGGAGGCCCATACTCAACATTGCTCATTCTCATTGTCAACCTGAGGTACATCTAATTTCGACCAATTACAATCCCAGCATTATTACTCACTGTGGATGCAGTTTATAGAGTGTTCCGTCCACCCCCACGGTGATGTTCATTTGGTTCAGCCCGCGGTTCTCCCGGATTTTGTCGACGACAGCGGCCATTCCGGCCCCACAGAGCTGAGCCGCCCGGCGAGACACGACACCACACACCTCCTTGACGATGATACTGTCGTCACACGTGCTGTCCAGACCCAGGTGCTGCAGGATGGACCTCACCTGCAGCAGAGCCAACCTGTCGCTGTGGGCAACATGAAGACATTTTGTTGACAACATTGCACAAAAAAGGTAGCCAGGACAACACAAACACAAATAATTTTTATAGTAAATTCAGTACGGGCGCCAACCTTTCAATCTGGGAGAGGAACTTAGTTTCGAAAATGCCTCTGGTCTTCAGAGTCTCTGATATCTGCCCTCTAAAGAGGAAGCCCCGCTTCGTCAAGTTGATCAGGATGTTTCGCACAATCTCTCCTAGATACATACCGCTGCACATCTTCTCATACCTGAGATGAAACAAAAGTCATTTATGGATTCCTAGATCTCTTGATAATTCAATTATTATCCAAAGTTTTTTGTTAGCAGAGAAGGCAGCCAAGTCACCTTTGCTTGCCAGGGTTGAGTGAAAACTCATCCACCATTCTGTCAAATTCTGTCCTGATGTCATCCAGGCAGCCATTGTCCCCAAATGCGCCCCACTCCATGTTGACACACATCCTCCCCTCGTCTCCCTCCACCGTCTCAACGTTCCTCATCTCCTCCATGTAACAGGCGTTGCTGCCAGTTCCTGAAACCAGAAGCAATAATGTTAATCAATCGTACCATTGAAATGTAATAATAATAATGTTTTGTTTTTCACTGTTACTTTTGCAAGTTATTTCACTTTTTCCTTATGCTGAAATCCATATATTGCCTTATATAATTTATGTTATATCATTTATTCAAAATATTAAATATTAAATATGAAGCTGAATGTTGCCTAGGCCTGAGTGGCAGAGAATAAAACACTTTATGTAAATCTGGTGTAGGATGGAAAATAAAATGGGACTAAAATACATTAATAAAATGTCATGATATTTAATGTACTAAAACTTGTCTAAAATGTCTTCAATATTTGCACAGACAAGACCAATTTACCTTTAAGCAGAACATTTGCATAAAACATAAGACTGATTCTACACTGTAGCCGCTCACCAAGACAACACTGAATGTTCCTGAGTGAATGTTCCTGAGTGAATGTTCCTGAGTGGCCTGTTGACAGTTTTGATTCAAATTGGCTTGAAGAGCTACAGTTGAAAATGGCTGCCTAGCGATAATCAACAACAAACTTGACTGATCTTAAAATAACTGTAAATAAATCTGGGCAAATTTTGTACAATCCAGCCATGCAAACCTCATAAACATTTACAGACTCATTACTTAAATTGCTGTCAGTTGTTTATAACAATTTTTTATTACAATAATCATTGGTGTAGATCATTGACATAATAAAAAAAAAAATCCCACTTTGTAATGCAACATGTTTGAGTCAAGGGGGTTGAATTCTTCCTAACAGCACTGTTCAGCACTAACTGGCACTAACAAGCACTTCGCCAGGTGCAGGTAGAAAATAAACAGATACACCTGAAAACTGAGCGCTGCTCTATACTGTAAAAAAAAGCCTTTCGGTAGAAACCTCATTCACAACAAAGTGCAGAGGAACATTTGACACAAATGTCTGTTTCCTCCCGTTAGTGTGTGATTAGGGCTCACATTAGGCTTTCCCAACGACGTAATGGGTCTGGCAGAAAACGTAAGTGACCAACCTGCAATCAGGCCAACCTCACAGGTGGGCTCTTCATATGCACAGGTCATCATCGTCCCCACTGTGTCATTGACCACGGCCACCACGTCCAAGTCAAACTCCTGAAGAAAAGGCAGGTGTAACGAATTTGCATTATGCAACGAGAAACTGGTGCGAACTCAGTAGCTTGAATGTCACTCACAGTGATTGTAACACAACCTGCTATGTCATAGCAAAAACAAACAAATCGAGCAGCCTCCAGTGATTTTTGGTTGTCTGTAGACGCTCATGAAATAGTTATCTCACCTAGTTATCGCACATTTGATTGCTCAGGCCTTTTATATACTTAGAGACAATCGTTTTTTCCCTGCTTTTGTCCAGTGGTAATTTGAGTCAGCGTGCCTGAACATGGGGTCATACCATCTCTTCCCTTACCTCTCTCCTTTTAATCCCCTCTCTGAGAAGAGACACCACATCCTCCCCTTCACAGTCAGTGGCTTTGAAGCCTTTGGTCCAGGTTACCAGGATGCCCTTAAGAAAGACAGAAAGATGTTCTACTAATGACGTACACACACACACACACACATACACACAAACTTAAGCACATGTGCCACGTCACACAAAAAAAAATAGATTTAAGACGTAGAGGTGTCAAACTAAAGAAACAAAGTTATAACTGCAAGCTTTTTAAAACATGTCATGGGATGACATGTCTTATGAGACTAAAATTGCTGGCAAAATTAAAAATGGAGATCCAGTTTTGGGGTGAAATTACGGCATTGATCTTTAGACTAATGAGAGGTTTGTGTGCAATATGTGTAATATCAGAAACATTTGATATACGGTCAATTACTGTACGGGAAGCAGTCAGCTTACCTCATCCAGGCTCGTCTGTCTGCAGGGGAAAGAGAAGGTGAAGCCCAGTGGCAGGCGCGTGTTCTTCATCCCCATGTAATCCAGAAAGTCAGATATACAGTGGACAATGTGGTCGAAGAGCTGAGAGATATTGAGAATACCAAACACAAGAACAATTTCAGAAGTTACACAGGTGGGTGGCAAAGGGTGGCTGTTAGAAAGAGTTTGATATGTGTGTGTCCTGTTTTGTGAAAAATATTGCACGTATATAATGAGATACTGTAGTTAGCTCCACACTCAGATAAAAGTCCTAGAGTTGCAAAGAGTTTAATAGGCTACTTATAATAACTTTTTTAAACATTATTCATGAAGTAAATTGACATTGTTTCTTTCTTCAGGGACAATAGCTTCATATCAACACGGCAAATGATTTCAATTTACTCTGCAATGCTTTCATCTATTGACTTTTGTGACAAGCTCAACCATTTTGACGCCAAAACATCGACAACAAATAAACAGAAATTAGAAAGAAAAGCAAAAGGACTTTTTTACACTGAAACCCTCCTATTAAAAAAGAAAGCCTTTCATTTTTTATTTGCAAGATGAATATAAACCTGAAGTACCCAAAAATGCCACTAGATAACTCACCTCCTCTCCGGTCCCCTGCATCACCTCCAAAGGGATGGCATAAATCTTGTTATGCATCTCTACTGTCCTCCGCTTGCCACTGCGGATCTTTACCAACAACACTCTAAAGTTTGTCCCTCCTAAATCCAGAGCCAAGAAATCGCCATTTTCTGGAAAACAGAACAAAATTTGTTTTAAAAGTATATTCAAATGATTAGCACAACATGTTAAGACATTAGAGGACATAATGAAGGGTTAATGAATGCTTGCTTACGATGAGCCTCACAGCTATACATTGTAAGTGTTGCCATGAGTTCATTGCCCTTTTAAATTTGGACTAAGACAAAGGGGTGTTATCTGAGTTGAATCTCTCATTAGCATGCTCATTTTCACTCATGAAAATCTGGGAGTGCTGCGCAGTAATTGCGTGTGCCTTCGCCTAACACTTTGACCTAAGCCTAACACTTTGACCTAAGCCTGACACTTTGACCTAAGCCTAACACTTTGACCTTAGCCTAACACTTTGACCTTAGCCTAACACTTTGACCTAAGCCTAACACTTTGACCTAAGCCTAACACTTTGTCCTTAGCCTAACACTTTGACCTTAGCCTAACACTTTGACCTTAGCCTAACACTTCATCACGACCACAGCAAGGGGCTCTAAGCCAATAAAATACACGACGTCATGTGACTACTTGGAAATAAGCCAACGAGTGATTAGAATCTTTCAACACGACCAGTTTCGACAAAAGACGAGTGAGCTACACAGTGTGATCTGTAATTACCAAAGCTAAATCTTAATAGCTGAGTGATAAGGATTTTTCAACCTGTTTATTTGGATACAGCAGGGCGCCTAATTAGTAGTCATAAAATATTCTGAATATCTGAAGTGTTATGTCACCGACCTAAGCCACCGTGGTCAACTGGTGGAATCAGAGCCTGGCAAAGAACAGTCCCAGCTGAAATCCTCATACCTGATCCATCTGGTGTACTGCGTACATATGTGGGCCACATCTTCACGGTGGCGCTGTCATGGGTCTTTCTCCCTAGGCCATTCTGGATCTCTGTCTTCATCCTCTTTTTCACTTCCAGCAGCTGATCATTGTTCAGACTGAACTCCGCCAGGGTCTCTGTGATCTGACGACGCTGGTCGGCCAGCCGATAGGCCACGGCGGTCACCATGGCAGCGCCCTTGGAGCTCCCACTCTCCGAGAGCAGGAAGCGGACATCTGATTCAGGAACTAGGCGGCGGACTGTTTTGTGGAGACGCCTGGAATATCTGAAGACATGGGGAGGGACATTCACAGTCAGAAACCACGAGCATGCAAGTGCTGCTAGCTGAGAAGTGGCTGTTAAGACAGATGGGCTATGCAAATTGCCTTGGATTGGACGTGTGGAAATTAAGGAAGGGGAACAGGAGGGGAAAACAAGTACTAAAACGATATTACAAAAATAATCGTAAAATGAAAAATAGCTGGTATAGTATGCATGGTGACCAGGAGACGCTGTTCCGGTATAGGTCACTCACTGTGGGTGCATCTTGTAAAGTGAGCCATCGATGCCCACGGTGGTACGAAGGCGAGGGTTCCCTTTGTTGTCCTTAATCCTGGAGAGGATGCCGCCCAGAGTGGCAGCGATGAGGTTGGCCGATCTGTGGGAGACTATGTTGCATACGTGCTGCACGGCGATGCAGTCGTCGGTAGATGGTTCCACTCCTAGACGACCCAGGATCTCCTTGGCTTTGGTAAGACCATCTTTACTTCTGGAAAATGACGGTAAATAACATTACAAAGGTTTGCAGCGCTTGTGCCGTCTCAAACCGGAACTCAGCGCGCCAATTAGACATTTTGAAGAAAGGAAAACTGATGGACACTTACTTTTCAATGGCAGAAACATGTTTGGTTTCAAATGTCCCTTTGGTAAGAAGTTCAGGGGTTATCTGACCCTCAAACAAAAACCCCTCTTTGGCCATCTTGACCAGGATAAGTCGCACAAGTTCCCCCATGTACATTCCGCTGACCATCTTCTCAAACCTGAAGAGAAAATATACAAAACACGTCATGAAACTGAGGCAAAAGGTAACTAATAGGATAACCACTGCAGGCGATAAACGGGAGGGATTATTAAATGTCATAAAGTCATTCAGGAAGGTGTAATACTCTGGCACTTACAGCTGCTTTCCTGGGTTAATAGAGCCCCTGTCAATTTCTCTGTCAAACTCTGTGCGAATGTCCTCCAGCATCCCATCATCCCCGAAGGCCCCCCACTCAGTGTTGATACACATCCTGCCCTCGTCTCCCTCCACCAGGTCGATGTGTCTCATCTCCTCCATGTAACAGGCGTTAGTACCTGTGCCTGAGGAGACACCGAAGAACAGCGAGAAGTCAGACAGAGTCCCTAAATAAGTTCAGTCAGTCAAAAAAATTCTGGGGTCCAATAAAATCAAACCCAACACTGAACAATAATACAACGGTCTGGTTTGAGGTCATACCTATGATGATTCCCACTTCACAGCGCTGGTCGTCAAAGCCGCAGGTCATCATGGTTCCTACCGTGTCGTTAACCACTGCCATGATGTCTGCTTCGTAGTCCTGCAAAGCACGTTGGTACAAACACACAACCAGGGTGCAACAGATTTCTATCAGTTACTGCTCAGGGATGAAATTCTTCGTAATGGCGTCGGGTAAGTGTCCTTAAAATCATGAATGCGCACCCCACGTTTTTTGATGGCCTTGTTCAGAAGCGCCACCACGTCCATCCCCTCCACTCCACTGGCTTTAAAGCGTTTAGTCCAATTGAGCAAATAACTCTGCAACAGACAAAAAGAGGCAGTTGGACTGAAGAAGAGTGAGCTATAGAATGTTCGGCCTTCAATGTCGGGGCAGAATCTTTTTCAGATGTACTGTACTATTGGCTTGTTTGTTCTCTCACCTCATTCAGTTTGGTTTGTGCACAGGGAAATGAGAAGGTGAAGCCAACTGGAAGCTTCTTGTCTTTAATATGCTGCTTTTCCATGAAGTCACCCAGGCACTCTGCAACATGGTCAAACAGCTGAAAGGCAAATGTTAAGTTAAGGATAGTTATTTTATCTATGGATTGCAGTGCACCCTTTGGTTTTGTAACAATAGGTGTTTAGACAGTGGTATTAGTTTAAAAGGTACCACTAAATCTTTAGGCATTTATAGTCCAAGCATGGTATACCTTTGTAGTGCATGGTAACTTCATAGTTCATGGTATACATTTTTAGTCCATGGTATATGTTTATTATCCATGGTATATGTTTATAGTCCATGGTATATGTTTATAGTCCATGGTATATGTCTGTAATCCATGGTACATGTTTATAGTCCATGGTATAAGTTTTTAATCCATGATATATGTTTATTATCCATGGTATATGTTTATAATCCATGGCATATGTTTATAGTCCATGGTATATGTCTATAATCCATGGTACATGTTTATAGTCCATGGTATATGTTTTTAATCCATGGTATATGTTTATTATCCATGGTATATGTTTATAATCCATGGTATATGTTTATAGTCCATGGTATATGTCTGTAATCCATGGTATATCTCTGTAATCCATGGTACGTGTTTATAGTCCATGGTATATGTTTATAATCCATAGTATATGGTTTTAATCCATGGTATATGTTTACAGTCCATGGTATATGTTTATAGTCTATGGTATATGTCTGTAATCCATGGTGTATGTTTATAGTCCATGGTATATGTTTTTAATCCATGGTATATGTTTATAGTCCATGGTATATGCTCATAGTCCATGTTATATGTTTATAATCCATGGTATATGTTTATAATCCATGGAATATGTTTATAGTCCATGGTATATATTTATAATCCATGGTATATGTTTATAGTCCATGGTAGGATTGTTGTCAACGGTATAGGTTTAAAAGGTACCTGAGTGCCACTGCCATGGATGATGTCCTCAGGGGTGTCATAGACCTGGCTCTCCATCTGAACTGTCTGCTTCTTCTCATGGGACACCTTCACTCGCAGGATGCGGAAGGCTGATCCTCCTAGATCCAGGGCTATGAAGTCCCCCTTCTCTGAAACGAATAAACACGAACCACTGTAAGCAGAAGCTTCACTGAAACAGGAGGAGGTATGTGAGTTATGGGTCTTGAATTGCACAATGATTGCGATGTCTGGGATAACTGCTACTCCTCTGCAGGACCATATGATGTCGTTTTGGCAAAAGCTCCTGGCCACTCTATTGGGAATTAAAAAGGTTGTTCATGGGCTCCTCAGCTTCTCTTTTGTATACATCATGTATTGTAACATTTTGTTTCTGGTAACAGGACATTCTAAGTGGCCTACTCCATATACAAATTCTTAAGATTCACTGCTTTACTCCAAAGTGATTTCTGGTGAGTAATAATCTCACTTGCCTGACAAACCCAAATCATTGTTAGCTAGCTATCTGCTATTATTAGTACATTTGTCAAAATTGTTTTTCAAATGGGGATTCCTTACAGACTACTTGTCTCTGAATTGCACTTTATTAACAGGTTGTCAATAGGACTGGATAGATTAGGGTCATAATTGCCTTACGCATTTGCGCTAAAGCTTAGCATGGCAACAGTATCTCAAGAGGTAACCAAAATCATTAGACTTTCTCAACGGTTAGTTTGTTAATGGATGAACAAATATTTAACAGGTTCCTGGTGAAAACGTTATTTACTCCAATTTACATTTGTCCTTTTAGTCAAACGGAGAACTGAAGAACACTGCAGCATGAGGTAAGCAAATGTAACTGATTCCTAGTAGGAAAGGAGTGTATGACCTAACCACTGTTTGCGATTTTAAATAAGTAGTTGGTTAATAGTTTGAGAATTATGGAAAATGTTCTTGCTTGGTCATGTAACACATTGTTAAATGCTTTATGCTTTAAGGACTTTACCGCACAGATGTTGCTCTACATTATTGTGATGTATCAAATGTGTGTTGTCTCTGCCTGATACATCCCAACAGCGTAGGTTATGAATAAAGGCTTTAATCAAGCAACACAACTTGCACATAGATTTAGGTTGTAATTTTATTTTTTCTTGGCTTGGCTTCTCCAGTTATTTTATGCACTGCCACAGGCAAAAGCGAGTAACAACTAAAACTCTAATATATGTACTGTGCAGTATGTGTTTATCCACAATTTATATCTATATTAGAATCTCATTCCAAAACAATTTGGCTTAAAAGACGTGGAAATGTTGACAGACTAAATTTTTTAAATGTAGTGTGATTCAAGGATTCTGTAGATCCCTGAATTTCCTCAAGGAAATTCATTACTTTCTATTAATTGAGGGGTTTCTTCAGTTAGTTATTTGTCTTGGAGTTGTTTTGGAGGTGTGGTTAATGTAGATGTGTCTTGTGGAATTAGCATTTTGCCTAAAATGAAAGGTCAACCATTGGAACATGCGCAAACAAATATAATCATGCCAGATATTTATTCAGTAAAATAAAGAATAATTGTGTTTAATGATACATTTTTACACAATATATCAAACTTGTGGATATTGGACCTTTGAATGGGTTGACACAATCTCCAGTTCCACCACATTGCACAGCTTCCACTGACATTCTTCCACAGATGGTGGAATCGAATACTGACCTACCGTGAAAATCTGGAGGTTGGATTATGTGTAATCTGTGACGTAACCATTGGCTTTTGATGGGGCGCTGGAGGGCACGAACAAAGAATGCTCACATGCTGCAGCAAAGGCAGATTCCACTGTGATAACATGGCAGCTTAGCGAATCAGTCGGCCTACTGCCAGCTAAACAGCAACGGTTCGTTCAACAGTCAATAAAAACATTGATGAACCACCTAGATGCTCCACTGGTCAATGTTCAACCTAAGATCATGTTAGGTGGTCAAAAAATGAAACGATCAATCTTCTGGTGTTATTGTAGACACAAAATGTTATGACATTCTAACAAGGTATTTGAGTGTGCTCACGTGTGCGAAACAGAAAACGCATTTGCCAGATCAGGACGGCCCTATGACCCTAGCAGTAACATACAATTCACAACATTTCAGATTGCTGTGTCATGGAGCTAAATATCTTTTTAACAAAGTGCTGCCAACCTATATGGGCCTGTCCTTAAAGATGATGCGAGTAACTAAAGATTTGTGTCCTTTCATTTTGCAATAATGAAATCTAGGGCAGACTTCTGAAAATCTGAGCCTTTCATTTATATTGTGACTGTAACTTTAGCCAATGTGTGGAAAAAATGAAAACATTGCCACAACTAACTGGTTTCTGCCTCAGACCTAAATGGGTAACTGCATACATTTGTAATGTGTTATATCTCGTAGAACAGGAGTATTAAACCTGTAAACTACAAGGTCAAAATCCTGCTGCTTCTCTGTTTTACCTGATACTTAATGATACCTACCTGGTTTCTCAGGAATACATCAGTCCCTGATTAGAGGGTTGGAATAAAGGAACAGTAAGAACGTGGCTTTTAAAGAAAGAAAGAACGAGTTTCAGGGCTTTCAAAGAAAGAACCACAACTCGTCTTCCTCAGAGCATCCATCCTCACCTGATCCATCAGGAATGGACCTGACAAATGTGGGCAACATCTTGACAGTTGCTGTTGGGTTTGTGTCCCGGCCCAGCCCATTTCCCAGTTCTATCTTGAAGCGATTCATGATGTCCAACAACGTCTCGTCTGAGAAACGCATGGCGTACAGGTACTTATCAATCTGAAAGAAAACATGTCACACAAACACCCTTGTTTATGACCATCTACTTTCTAAAATGCAGTATTTTATTTAGATATATCCAGGAATGAATTCCTTTAACACAAACATGAAGAGGAACTAGGATTTGTTTTGGTGTGCCTTCAGTAAAAACTGGCACAAAATACTATGGCTGGTGTTGTGGGCCACAGTGTCCCAAAAAATAAACGGATTACTCTTCAGACAGGATTTAGCTGTTTGCATGAGTGCTAAATTCGGGCATGTTAAATAAAATATAAATATTTCCTTCTACATTCTGTTATGTGTCTTTATTGTATTACTGTTGATAAGTGAGTTGTGATTCAGGTCACTATCAAGTGTTTGTGGAGCATTAAGTTATCCTGTAATATCTAGGAAAGGTCTAGGAAATATTCCACGTGGTTAAAACCGTTAATTACAAATATCTGGCAAAATATGAACTTATACTTATTACACATGATTTTATCAACCCGTTTTAAATGGTTTTCAATTGCAAGAGGAATCATTTATATCTGGTTAATAAATACATTTATAATGGCTGAAAATAAAATGATCAAAACACCTCATAATGGATCCTACTAATAATTAATTAGCTATAACAATTGTTATAAATTGAGCAAATACACTTTATGAATAGCTTACTAACATTTATAAATATATGTTCAAGGTTTAAGAAAAAGTCAATAAACAATTTCCTTATCCATTATAAATGTTATATTGTTCGTAGAAAAGTATTGCTTAATGTGAAACACAGTGGACACTGATAATTACAATGGCTCTCAAAGAACACAGACAATTACAAATCTATGAGTAATGAATGTTTTCCTTTGTCATACTGGGCCCAGTCTCTCTGATGAAGGCCACCCAGTCTCTGAGTGTATTGGGAGAGTGAGTTTTTCTCTAATGCATTTACACATTCATCTATGGGAATGAAGGAAAAGCTAGTGAATTAAAAGAGGAGTCTACTGAGCTGAGATATTCCAGTGAAGACCTAGACAGCACAGGTTTAAGATAAGATGAATACAAAGGTATATATTGAAGAAACGCATGTGAGTTATAAAAGTATTTGGTTAGCACTAGCTGGTTAAACTTTATGATTTAAATGCAGGTAACAAAAAGCTGGTCACAAGGACTGTCATACTGTGTAATCTGTCTGCTATAAAAATTAACAAACACACACCGTGTGTAAATTGTAGTCATCCTTGTCGTGGAAATTCCTGTCCAGGGGTCATATAACGCACACCTTTTCTGTTTTATACATATGACTAAGCTGATGAAATTTGCTTCCTTTTCACAAAAATGTGTAGTATTATTTCTTGTCTCAATAATGATTGGGTCTTCTTATTTGTCTATATACTTTGACAGAGGACAAACACAGCTGTGTAGACACAATCAACTCTGAGGAGAAAGCAATGCTGAAGGTTGTAAAAATGTCCTTCTTGTCATTGTGTTCACAACACTGTTGTAATATGGGTGTGTTTCTTTAACAACTGGGTGAAGGCTTTGAGGCTGCGAAACAAAACTTTCAGACATTCCTCTCTTTCTTTTTACTTCCATGCAAACCACACTGCTAATAAAGCACGGGAGATGTGTAAACTTAAATATCACTGGTCACCGTGGACAGACAGCAAGGTTTCCAGTCATTATTGCATTTCCTGTTTCCTGAAAATGTATGAGTGTGGTATCAGCACGTCTGTCTGTGCGGGCCACGTAGGCCTAATCATCTGGCACATAAATAATTTACATGACAGAGCACAAATGCACAAAATATTTGTGCCTATGTGATATTCCATGTGAATGTGTATGCCCGATCATTGTATTGTACATAGTGTAAATATTTTTGAATGCCACTAAGACAGGGTTTGGCACAATTTAAGGACATGTCATGTTTCACGTGTTTTACAGGATACACGAGGCTAACCACTCTACTCAATTCTTACTTGGTTCCTGCTTGACTATTCTAGAAAAAACAATAGAGCTGAATATCTTAGATGTGTTTTCATGGTTACCTTAGTTGTGCAGACAAATATATTTACTCTTTCCAGCAGAGTTTACAGGAAAGCTACCTGAGTATATCACAAAACACAACACGTTTAGAGGTGAAAATGAATCTGAAATGAATTTCTAGGTCAACAAAATAAGACACACAGTTTGTGAGTGATTACTGTGTACGGCCTGTTACTGAAACACAGTTACCTCTCTGCACTCACTCGTTACATGATAAACCTAAACTTGTTAATTTTTATAAACGTTTCAGCTGCAGTGAATTTACAAAAATTCACAGCAGGGCTAGCTCTATCCTTCCTGTTCATTTCAAAAGCCTTGTTGGCCTCATATACACCATTGCCAGGCCAGTTCCGCTGCGAGGAAAACATTTACGGGGCAGTTTCGAACTACACATTCCCAACGTTGCATTCCTGTCTCTAAAAACAATCCAAGACCGAAATCATCACTGCAAGGCCCTCCAGGAAGTAAAGTTAGGTCAATGTCATTCGGAGGCTGAAATCCGACTCTCTGCTCACGGAAGGCATTTATCTCCTGACCTGGCCCCTAACAGTACGAGAGCTCAACACACCCTAACCACAGTAACAACAGACATGGAAAAATCCAGGGCACACTGCTCAGCCCGGCACACAGGCATCTACATCCTGGTTTCAAGGACAATGCAGTTGTCTTCTAGCTCTAGAAACGCAGCTGCCCGCTATCACGAGATAAAGAAATGACTCCAGCCAGTGAGGGAGCAGATGTCTCAAACTGGTTTCAAGGCGGTCGATAAGCCCAGGGCTTCAGATTGTGTCACCTGTTGTCACGTGGCCCGGAGCTCTGTGCCTTAAAGCTGTCCTATTTTTGGGGGGCAGGTGGTAGCAATTTCTCTACAAGGAAGACTCACCTTTTTGACCTTGTCATCCTTCAACTCAGTGAAGTAGTAGGCCAGAAGCTGTGCTGCTATCATCCTGTCCACCGATGTGGTGAAAGAAACGGAGTGCTAGAAAAATGGAAAATTCCTATGGTCTCCTCTCACCGACGAGGAGGTTTTAAAAAAAAGAAGCTCACACTTTCGAAACAGGCCAAGCTGAAGTAGAATAGTTTTGTATGGATATGGCTCCCACAAGCACTGCACATCACCACACTCCCTTCATAGGCCCAGGAAGTCAGACTACATGGAGTAAGTTGAGCTTGCATGAGAGGCAGGCAGCAGGGGGCTGGGATGGTGACTGGTGTTAAACCCTGCCTACCACCAGCACTCTGATTGGTTAAGCTGATGGAGCTGGGGCCTCCTGGGCAGAAGCCAGCTAAAAGGGTGGCTGCCTGCAATACACACACTCCTTTTACGAGAACGTGTTGTGGGGGAGGAAATGAGGAGGCAGAGGACAAAAAGGAAAAGAGAGAACCGGTCTTAATCTTTTTTTTTGTACTGTAGTAAAGAGGAAACAAACTGGCACGTTCATCACGTCGCCGTGGGGATGGCTCATACTGAGAGAAGGGATTAGGTTACCCTGAATTACCCTCCCGTTTGGGTTAGGCCTGTGTCACTCAAGCGTCCTCTCATCCCTGGAGGGCTTTTCCTCAGAGGACTGCCGTAGCTTGTCTCAGGGCTCATTTTGCTGAGGAATACTTTGCATGCCTGCCTCCACTGCAGACTGCAGTGTTTTGCGGTTCTCTGTTTACTTACTCCTACCTACCCTGGTCTTTCTTAAGATGATTTGCTTGCTGGCACAAACATTTAATCTCCTAGTGCTATCAGTAAAACGTGGCTTAGAGCTCCTTTTGTGTTGACTGTATGCCCACCACAAATAAATCGTGTAGTTTGATCGACACATAAAAAATAACAACGCCTTCTATGAGTATTTTTGTCAGGTAGTGCACAACAAAACCAAAGGAAGTAAAATAGTGAGAAGTGCATCGATTTCATGAAACAGGAATAATCCCGTGAAGGCAAGTCTCAAACATTCCCCTGCTAATGAAGAATCCCGGGAGAAATGTTTAGTTGAAAAACACATACGCTGAACAGTGTGCATGAACTGATGTAGTTTATCTCACAAGGGTCAAGCGACACCTTCTGACGTGTGGTCTGAAACACAAAGCCTCTATCCACCCCTCCCGGCAGCTGTACATGAGCTCTGGACTGGTCTGCCAACACCAAATCTAGTCACTGTGGGAAGTCTGGATCTTTCTCAATAATTTCATTCGAACATGACTCGGGTTGTCCTCACACTTTACACATAATGAAAGAATACTGGATGAACAGATGGACAGAGAAACAAACTTGTTTGTTTGTGTGTGGGCTTGTGTGTGTGTGTGTGTGTGTGTGTGTGTGTGTTGTGTTACAGAGTATATGAGAGACAAAGAGAGTCAGGGCAGTAGCACAATAAGCACGGCTGTTACACCCCAGTAATCAATCATTGCTGATGCTTTACTATTTCAGACAGTAGACTTGACAGACAAACTTTCACCATCCACTTTTTAAATCTACACTATTCATCAAAACCAAACCCACTCAGATAACATCAGCACTAATAAAACAGGGAAATGATTGCAATGTTACAACCTACGTATTACCAATGAACACAGACTACATAAATGTGAAGCAATTTCCCGTCAGTGTCAGTTGAGTTTAGTGTGGACAGACAACATATATGTTTACACAATAGATAAAGGAGTGGAAGTGTTCTTCCAATGACCTGGGAGATAGCTGGAATTCAC
Source organism: Esox masquinongy (assembly GCA_016801175.1). Taxonomy (NCBI): domain Eukaryota; kingdom Metazoa; phylum Chordata; class Actinopteri; order Esociformes; family Esocidae; genus Esox; species Esox masquinongy. Next base: position 26,665 of record JACXGI010002868.1, read on the forward strand.
AGTGAGCAGTAGAAGAGGAGTTTGATCACGTGCACTGTCTGTGACAAATTTAGTGAGGTGATCATTCAAATATTCACATTAAAAAGCCACATGTAAATTGAGAAGTGTTTTGCCTTATTTGGAAGAATATGACAAAAATGCGTGTTTGATTGTACGCTAAATTCTGAGGTGTGTGGTTGTTTTTTTTAATAAATGTTTCCTTTTTTACAGACAGTTTAAATATGAAATGTAATGTTGTGGCAATTTAGCTGGTATTGTCTATTGTCACGTACATTATTCAATTAGAGTGATCCACAGACAAAAATTAATAAAATGTTATCATGACATGTGAATAAAAAAATAGCCCTAAAGGCCTGCATCCGATTCCATGCATACTATCCACCGCACAGAACTAATACCTTTCAAACATAATGCATATTCATTCTAAACTAAGCATCCAGCTCCGCCTGACAAGATAGTTGATTGATACGTACAGTAGAATGTGGTGAAATATCTTCATCTCTTTCTTCATCTTTGTTAAATCTCTCCATGTTATCCATAGTTGAAGCAAAAGAAAAGTCCTCAATAAGATTAGGTAATTAATCACAACGTAAATCGGGGCAACCAACTTGTTCCAGATAGGATTGGCCGAGAGGGTGATTAATTATATAATCAAATGGTGACTACGCTACTTTGCTCGGCTCAGTGTGTGTGCAGTCCTTCAGAAACACACATCTATGCCGATTCCCATCAGATAGTTCTGACTGAAAGCTCTTATTGTTGCGGCATAACAAATGTGAATACCGAGTGAATGCACCCAAGCATTTTCATCTGGAGGGCTCAACACCAGGTTCCTCATGACACATACCTTGTCTATCTTTGGGACATTCACCAAGAATTCACAGGTGGGCCTTATGTCCCCTAATGGGCCAACACAGTTGTTGAAGTAGTCCTACTGGTCCTATATATTAAAGGTGTCAGTGTGTCTGTGCACGTGCATAGTATTTCCATGTCCACCCAAAGGTGGTGTTTAGGGCCTGGTTTTGCCACACCGCAGCCTGCAGTAGCCCCTCCTGGGATATTTGTGTGGTTATCCCAGGAGGCTCAGTCACCACTAGAACAGAGAAGGATTACTGGAAGGTTTTCCATCTACATCTGCGCATGACCTGATGACGCTGCGGTTTAATCCCAACCCGGGGCTTAACCCTCAAATTACCGACCGGAGTCATTTTGACTCCAGAGTCGTATGTTTCATCATAGCACCAAGTTGGTTTATTCAATTCATCCAGTTTTTCACTACTCAATGAACTTGTTGTTAACAAATCAAAAATGACCTAAACGCCAAAAATACCTAATTACACCTATAGTAATTTGGTAAACAAGCTCTTTATTTAAGTGTAGGTTTCCGTGGAGACCTGTGTACAGCTTGCCATCTGCAAAGATAAGGCGCCCCATGTTTGTGCAAAGATTGAGCTTTTCTTTGCATTGCACTGTTGTCCTTTTCCATGACGGTGTACTTAACCTAAATCACTTCAGCAGTATGAAAAACCTCACAGGGTTAAAGTATTTTTATTTTTTTACACTATATACTTCATTGGACAGGGAAGTAGGCTGGATTCAAACCTGTGCTGCAGCAGCATATGGGCACCGGAGGCAGCAGATTGAACCTCTGAACCACCCTGTTCACAAGGACAATTTGTTGATTTTATCTGACTTTTAGTTTTATCTGATATTGAATGCAAAGAACAACTTTCACCCTGAAGAAAGTGCCGAGCTAATGAATACGCAGCATATAAATCTCCCTCAACATTTTTCTAACGTTTATCTGGACTTGGGACTACTGTTTCAATGCCTTCCTGAATTTTTGATATAGTTACATAATTTTAGTCTTTTAAAACAGTGTCATGTTTGTAAAGGAAACTCAGAAAGGTAGACACATTCCCTGAGTGATAAATTGAAACCTGACTAAAATAAATTGAATCCAATCGTTCTACGGTCTTGTTTATAGTTGCCTCAGGCACCTGTGGATAAGTGTCTCATTGTTGTTCTTCCTGCCAGGCAGCCAGAAATAACAAGCTGTCAAGTCAGCTTAAAGTCCTTGAATGGACAGAAACCAGTTGGTTGAAATACCTTAAAGTGAAAAAAAATCCACAGATTGTTCTCAATTAACTATAAATATAAAAACAATTGATAACATAAATATTCCCCCCTTATTGCACACCGGAATGAGCTGTGGCACAACCAATTGTCTTTAAAGTCACTTAGTCTGTTGAATGGAGTCCAGCTGTGCGCAATCAAGGTTTTTCACACGATTTCAGGCTGTGCCAGTGAGATCTAACGCCCAGTCTACCTCATTTGGTGCTCGGACACCTATTCAATGTTGTTATTGCCCTCACCTGCATTACTGATCATCAGGGCCGGTTTGTTTGGATTTGGTTCCATTGTACGTTGTTCTGTTTTCATGTTCTTCAATCTCAAGTTATTTTAGATTTTTATTATTTTATTGAAGTCCTTCGTTCTCCCGGCACCTGTATCCTGCTTCCATCTGCAATGTGACAGTCCCATAGTACACAGCACCAATTAGGGGTTAGGATATAAAAACTTTTCCAAGGCACTGAATATCCCCCTGGAGCACAGAAAAGTCTGTACTTAGCAAATAGAGAGAATATGGCACAACCAGAGGCAAGTCTAAAGGAATTACTGTCTATCCTTGGCTGAGCTGGGAGACTTTGCAAACTGCAACAGTATTTTTCTGGGTGCTTCATGAAAGTGACCTTTATGGGAGAGAGGCAAACTCGCATCAAATCTCGGCTAGAATTTCCCAGAAGGAATGTGGGAGAATCTAGAACTATTTGTAGTTTTAATTTTTAACTTCAACATTATGAAAAATGATGGTGTTGATCAGTGGCAAAGCCCCCTAATTAAATCCATTTTGATTTCATGTTGTAACACAATAAAATGTGGAAAAATCCAAAGGGGGTGATCTTTTGAAAGTCACTGTAAATTGAAATATGTAGTACAGAAACCAACATCCTTCAAATGCAGACACTGGGCTATATTAGTTTGTATTGTCAGGAACTGTTTTTCTACTGAACATTTTATATTTCTCTGTAACATACTTTAAATCTTAAAATATCCTCCAGTATCCCTTACGTAAAAGCTGTTTCAGTGCTTTCAGTACGGCTATTGTCTCTCCGGATAAGTGGATGCATTGATAAATTCAATTAAGTACTTAATTGTCTTCAAAATAAAAAAAACAAATCAACTGTACTGCAATGAAATTACATTTAATGTGCTTTTATGTGCAAATATATGTTGAACCGCCCACATTATAAATGGAAAAAGAATTTACAGAGTATGCATGTAGTCTGTTTTGGGCATTCTTTTTTTATTGAATGCATTTTAAAGCATTTTAAAAGATATACACGGAGATAGGGATTTCCATTGTACTAATCTGTTCACATCAGTGGAATTGGTCCTGGTGATTTAATGAATTAAAAAAGCATTGTAATACAATGTGACAAGTTGCAGGCTTCACTCCTTCAGTCTTCACCCACCAGATAATCACAATGTTGAATAGTGTTGTCATGACATTCCGGTCTGATCCATTCCATTCCGCCAACTCCCCCTCGGCTCTGGGCAACGCCCACTACTGTCCCTGCCTGGCACCCGGTACCGGCCGTTCTCAATCAGATCCCGACCCATTCTTCTTGGTCCTAAAGTCATTCAGTGTTCCCAAACCAGGTCAGGATAGGTATGGTCATGTAATGGTTAAATTTCAACAGAAGCTCAACAGATCCCGTATGTTAATTTGAGACAGTTTCAGACAGCAGGAAAATCCAGAAATGTCAATTGTTATGTGGATTACAATTAATGAACATTTTCTGAAGAGATTGATGTGTGGTTTTTTGAGAGATTTTATGAAAATGTCTTTAGAAGCCTTTTCAGGACAATTCAGGCAACAAGGAGATGATGCAATTATATTGCAGTGGTATCATGGCCAGATAATACCAAACAGCATCACAACTTTTTCACATTGCATTTTACAATGGCAGAATGAAAGAAAACCACAAGGGATAACATTACTTTACATGTTACTGTACATCAAGTGTAATTGTACATCAGTGCGGTACAAGCTTGCTTTACTTCTGTCTACGTGCTACAGCTGTAATGAGAGCAGCCCCTTTCCCACTGCCGTCTTCTGATAGGACGAACTTCACATCGCACTCTGGTGCCAGAGTCTTGACTGTGTTCTGGAAGATTCCTGAGAAGCTGAACAGTTGAAAATGCACCCTGTTAGTTGTGGTGTGCTTTAAAATGAAAACGTGTGCACGTTCTAACGTATGTTTTTCTGGATAAGAGTGTGTCTGCTTCATATAATTGTACATATTAAATGTAAAACTCTTCAGAACTTTGCTGAAGTCTGGACTAGGGGTTACTTTGAACAGAGCAGTGTTAATTTTGGCAGATCTTTTGTCATTTTCACTTTTAGCAGCCCAATATAACTCTGGACAACAGGACCAGAATCTTGATCATCCCTTCTGTCACGAAACACAAATACCACTCTAAATAAACCCAGTGATTGTGGTGTATACTCACTGTGGATGCAGTTTATAGAGTGTTCCGTCCACCCCCACAGTGATTTGCAGGTGGTTCAGCCCACGGTTCTCCCGGATTTTGTTGACGACAGCAGCCATTCCGGCCCCACAGAGCTGAGCCGCCCGGCGAGACACGGCGCCACACACCTCCTTGACGATGATGCTGTCATTACACGTGCTGTCCAGACCCAGGTGATGCAGAATGGACCTCACCTGCAGCAGTGCCAACCTGTCGCTGTGGGCATATTATGAAAAGTTGCAAAATGTATGTGACAGGTAAGGGGTCCTCTTTACATTCAAAATCTACCCCTGGAGGATAATGACTACAAAGGAACCAAACTTGACAGGGCAGAACAAAACTGAAGCAAAAAAAACTATGTTAGTCCTATAGAAACATTCAGTAATGGCTTTCAAGAGACCCTGGTGTTAGTAGCTACTTATTACTTATGTTTTCCTAAACAGCATCAAAGGCACATTTATTGTATTTATATTAATAATCCTACATACTGTAATATGTGAAGTTGTTTGTCTGCTACACAAGACCTAAGACGATTTGTTAAGGAGGTCGCTGTACTGACCTGCTCTACTGCTCAATGTGCATTTCATGAGAAAATTAGAAAAGGATTAATATTATCAATAATAAGATTATTAAGTGAGCATTTCTTTGACTCTCTACCTCTCAATCTGGGACAGGAACTTGGTTTCAAAGATTCCCCTGGTTTTTAGAGGTTCTGTGATGCGACCCCGGAACAGAAGGCCTCGACTGGTTAGGTCAATAAGGATCTGCCTCACTATCTCCCCCAAGTACATGCCGCTGGTCATCTTCTCAAACCTGGACACAAACACAGAACATAACATGAGATAAACAATATGCAAAATAATCTTTAAACACTAAAGCAATAATCTTTAAACATATTTGGATAAATATTTGGATATTATTATGCAGACTTTTTCTGTAATTCTGGGCGCCCATAAACCTAAGTTATGTCTCGTGAATAAATCATTTAGCAATAACAAGAATGATGTTTGACCAAATCTTTACTAAACCGGGATATGGGAAGAAAGCATCCAGATGCATCATGAATCTTTCTTCAGCATTCATGTGACATTTCCATTTCCCTGGCACCAGGAGATTCTCTCATTCACGTTACATTTCCATTTCCCAGGCACCAGGAGATTCTCTCATGGTCCTGTAAGCCAGTCTGGTGTCTGTGGCAACTTGCCTCTGTTTGCCCTTGTTCAGTGAGCCTTCGTCCACTTCTCTGTCAAACCTGGTCCGGATGTTCTCCATGCAGCCATTCTCCCCAAAACCGCCCCACTCCGTGTTGACACACATCCTCCCCTCATCTCCCTCCACCGTCTCAACGTTCCTCATCTCCTCCATGTAACACACATTACTTCCCGTCCCTAGAGGGCAGCATTACACAGGAAGATCATACACATCTGGTTTGTCATTCTACAGCACAATATTCAGCCATGGAGAATATAACCTAAATACTGCATACCAGCAATGAGTCCTATTTCACACTTGGGGTCTTCATATGCACATGTCATCATTGTACCCACTGTGTCATTCACCACGGCAACAATGTCAAGATCAAATTCCTACAAAAACAAAAACTTACATTTGACCGTTTCTGTAGATTATTTTATAGTGGGCAATGATATTATAACCAGGCTACTTACAACAGAGCACAGTAAAGTTAGGCTGTTACATTTCACTCACATTCCTCCTTTTGATAGCCTCTCGCAGCATGTCTACAACATCGTTTCCTTCACAGTCTGTAGCTTTGAACCCCTTGGTCCAGCTAACCAAACTTCCCTGAGGAAGGAAGTGTTACAAGGGAGAGCTGTCAAACAAAACAATGGAATGACTTACCCTGATTAGGCACAAAGGGTACTGGAATTAAAGCTAGTCTTTGGCATTAAGGACCTGGATTTCTGTTGTGATTACTGTACTTTTACCTTATCGATTCCAGTCTGTCTGCAGGGGAAAGAGAATGTGAAACCAAGCGGAAGACGGGTATTCTTCATCCCCATGTAGTCAAGGAAATCCGAGATGCACTGAACAATGTGGTCGAAGAGCTGGAAACCAAGAGGTTAAATCAGGTTGATGTCAGGCTGTGGACCAGGTCAGCAGAGGGGAGTAGAGTGGGGGATCTCACCTCCTCTCCTGTACCTTGCATGATCTCCAGCGGGATGGAGTAGATCTTGTTGTACATGCGGACAGACTTTCTTATTCCACTCCGGATCTTCACCACCAGCACCCGGAAGTTAGTTCCTCCCAGGTCCAGAGCCAAGAACTTTCCTCGCTCTGTAATAACACACTTAAGAATCAACCAACTTCAAGGAAAAAACTCACACCCAATAATGACATTTCAAACGGCAATGCCTGAAACCGTTTAACTTACGGTGCGGAATAAAGGATAAAGAAGGTTAATAGCATGCTGTAAACCTGACCATTTCCTGTATAAATAATAACAAGGTCCTCCATGGTAACATTCCTCTCACCTGTCCCGTTGGGTGTTCTGTACACGAAGGAGGGCAGCATTTTAACACAGGCCGTGCTGTGGGAATCCTTCCTAAGGCCCCTCTCCAGCTCCACTCTCATCTGGTCCCTGACCTGCTGCAGGTTCTCCGGGCTCAGGCTGAGGAGTGCCAGCGTGTCATCAATCTCCTTCCTCTGGGCCGCCAGTCTCTGAGCCACCGCTGTTACCATGGCAGCTCCCTTGCTGCTGCCACTCTCCGACAGCACAAAGCGCACGTGGCACTCGGGCACCAACCGACGCACCACCTTGTGAAGCCTCTTGGGATATCTTGGAAGGGAGGAAAGTGAGGGAGAAAAAGACGTTTTTCCCAGGGAAACGGAAAAACTAGCGGCTAGGGCAGAAACCTTCCATGAACGGCTACGTACTGCGGATGCATTCTGTAGACAGTCCCGTCGACCCCGACGGTGATCCGTAGCCTCGTCAGCTTTCTGTTCTGGCGGATGCGGTTGAGTATGGCAGCCAGTGCCGCAGCACAAAGGTTGGCTGACCTGAAGGACACGATGGTACAGACGTGTTGGACGGCGACGCAGTCATCTTCTGAGGGTGACAGGCCAAGCTCCAACAGGATGTCCTTGGTGTTCCTAAGCCCTTCTTTGTACCTGGAAGCATGGTTAGGACAGACTGATATACATTTCCATGTGGATTTCTGACAAATCAGTACAAATTTATGAAATACTAATTATTTACTTTGCGCGCATCAAAGACGTATGATCTTACTGTTCAATTAAAGCGATGTGTTTGGTGTGCAATTTCCCTTTGGTGCGCAGAGCGTCTGAAACTTTGCCGTCAAACAGTAGTCCCTCCTTGGCCATCTTCAACAGAATGAGTCTCACCATCTCCCCCATGTACATCCCACTCACCATCTTCTCAAACCTGGCAGGGGAACACACAATGCTTAACCGCTTTGGTTTACATTCCTACCATGCAACTGCAAAGCATTCCATTGTAAATAAAGATACGCCATATCATTCCACACACATATTTACACCGTGTTTTAATATTGAGCAAGGTGGTGTGTTCCCACTGAGGTTGGTTATGGATTTTTGGGGCTTACAGTTGCTTCCCAGGGTTGGTGGAGGCGGCGTCAATCTCTCGGTCAAAGTGCGTGATGAAGTCATCGAGCGCCCCATCGTCCCCGAAGGCCCCCCACTCAGTGTTGATACACATCCTCCCCTCGTCTCCCTCCACCAGGTCAATGTGTCTCATCTCCTCCATGTAACAGGCGTTAGTACCTGTGCCTGAGGAGACATGGCGTTGACAATGGACTGAGCTGATCAACGAACACCACCTGTTAGGCAGCTCCTGGTATGGGTGGCTAATACTGATGCAATGAAACAACCGTTCCAAATGAAGGCCGTAGGCGAATGTCAGGCTGACCTACGATGACCCCCACTTCACAATGCTGGTCGTCGTAGCCACAGGTCATCATGGTCCCTACTGTGTCATTAACAAGGGCCAGGACGTCTACGTCCACTTCCTGGAAACGACATTGGTTTGAAAATACTATCGTACATGCAGAAAATCAAGAGAAAAGTGACAACGTGTGTAGTGGATGGGATCACTGGAATTACCCCAACACTGTCGATGGCCTGTCTCAAGGACTCCACCACATTGGTCCCAATGACACCTCTGGCCTTGTAGTTCTTGGACCATGACAACAGCACTCCCTAAAAGCAGGTTTGATTGTTGCAACGACAAAAAATGAGGATTATATTCCCCAATAGTAACACAACATACCTGTTAGACAGTGCAGTTCGCACCTACTGTTACATCAGTGGCTTAGCTTGTCACTGTGAATAATCAAGTCAAGCCAGTCAGATAATTTGAGAGTTAAATCATTAACCTAGGCAGCGTTGTTAAATACCTCATCAACTTTGGACTGTCCACAAGGGAAGGAGAAGGTAAAGCCCAAAGGTTTTCTCTTCTGGTTGATGCGTTTCCTTTGCATGAAGTCTTTCAGAGACTCAGCGACATGGGCAAACAGCTGTTGAGGAGATAAAGTTGGGTGGATTCATTGAAAACATTCTTCAGTAATTGATTACAGTTAGCAGGGTTAATATACAGTATTATATAATGTAATCTGATCACCTAAAAATAGTATCGTAATCTTATTCTATTTGAATTACTAGGTTAACCAGTATCTACGAGAGAATGTTCATCAACTCCTCAGTGTTCAACACCCACACACGCCGATAATACCATCCAAGCGCATCACTCAGCTCAGGACACTGGGACTGAACACCTCCCTCAACAGGTTCCTGGACTTCCTGATGGGCAGAACACAGGTGTTCTCCTATACTCTATATTCTCTGAGGACTGCAAGGCAGCGCATGACTCCAGCATCGTTTGGCATGGGCCCTCAGATCCTTAGAACATTCTGCACCATGGCAGTTGTACCTCCCTCAGTTGTACCTCCCTCAGTTGTACCTCCCTCAGTTGTACCTCCCTCAGTTGTACCACCCTCAGTTGTACCACCCTCAGTTGTACCTCCCTCAGTTGTACCACCCTCAACCAAGTTCCTTGTTGTCCAAGATGTCCACAGCAGGCCATGTCAATGGGAAGGCCCTGCAATTCGCAAATGACCCCGGGTCGCAAACCTAAAGAATGTTCTCTGTACTACTGCATATCATCACACACACACACACACACACACACACACACACACACACACACACACACACACACACACACACACACACACACAGCTACTGGTTGTTCCCTATCTGCCGCAACCAATGCCTATATGTACATAAACCTAGATGACCTGTACCCCAGCCCAATGACCCTGTACTCCCTGTAAATAGACAGATTATTGATATTCATATCATTTGGCGTCTAACTAAAGCCATCTAACCTTTGGCAATGCTGGCCCAGATGCCTCTTGCATCTTTGTGATGAAATTGCATCAGTTTCCTTGCATCAGAAATTGCATCAGCTTCTCCAACCCTCATTTTTTGAAACCCTATCAGATAGCAAGCAGACTGTGGCTAGTGATGTATAACCCAGCCTTAACATTAGGGTCTGGGCTGATGAAGACTTCAACGGAAAGAGGTAATGGGGCCAAGATCAGAATATTTTATAAATTAAGTGTCACATTAAGGAAATCCTCTAAATATAGACTATTCTATAGAAATCAGCAAAAAAAAAAAAAGGATTTGACTCCTACATACACTTCAGAGCTATGTGGCTCAGCGTGTAAATTTTTTTTTCTTTTAAATCTACCATTTAAGTGTGTTTCAAGCAAACTAATGCACTCTTTTATAGTGCCAAGCTGTCCATGGTGGGACACGCTCAAACCTTTCCTGCGCCACTGGCTATCGCGCAGCTGGGTACTCCGTATATCGTTGTGTGTTGGCGTGGCGTAGCATTGCATAGGTTGGTGGGTGGCATCATCAGCACAGGTTCTTGACCAAATCTTGATGAAAAATATATCCATATACAACGTAATAAACTGGATCTAAAGGTTTTTACAGTTACTCTGAATCCGACTGCAGTTGTTCCTGTTACATGTGATCCATAATGGCACAGCCTTTATGGATGATTAAACGCCCTTTGACTGATTTGCCGTTATTACTCTGGTCAGGATCACAATGGTGACATGATGTACTGTACCACCTTCTGTAAACGCTTGAACGGTTCCTGTTTTTCAATAACACTCAGTCGTCCCACTCACATCTGTCCCTCGACCATTCATGACTTCCTCTGGGATAGGGTACGTCTCGCTCTCCATCTCCACCGACCTCTTCCCATTGTCAGACACCTTCACCTGGAGCACTTTAAACTTGGAGCCACCCAGGTCCAAGGCCAGGAACTCCCCCTCCTCTGTGGAGCAGCGGTGAAACACAGTTTTACTTTGGGACTGACCTCATCTTAATAAAACAGCACCACAGGGTCTGCCTGACCCATATCATAGTGGACGAACAAATTAAAGGATCAAATAAAAACAGAAATGATTAGCACGCGGGTTACGTGTCAACAGCTGCAGATATCACACAAAGGCAAACGTTGAGCGGCCATGATGTCAGCAACTGATCGCGCATCCCACCTGATCCATCAGGGGTTGAGAAGACATGCGTGGGCAGCATCTTCACTGCCGCTGTGGCGTTGCTTTCACTGGACAGTCCCTTTTCCATCTCCGCGTGAAAGCGAGCAGAAATATCCATTAGCTGTTCATCAGAGAGCCGCATGGCATACAGGAACCGGTCCACCTGGAATAAGGAGACAAGAATAGCAGAGTCAGTGGAAAACTGACCTTTAGCCAAATAAATGACCGAGTGTGAACCCAAAACAGGAATGACTCGCCTATTTCTAAGTAAAGAATCTTACGCTCAGCTGCTAGTTTATTAGGTGTATCCATCTAGGGTAAGAACCCCTTTGTCTCCAGAACAGCTTAAATTGTTTGGGGCAGCAGTGCAGGGAATTCAACTGTGCCACACCCCAATCTTCCAGTGTTGGTAATCTTGTGCCCACCAGAGGCACTTCTTGTTTGTAGCTGAGAGGAATGGAAGTTAGTGTAGCCATCTTCTTCAATTGCCTGTCCATGACAAGGACCAACATATCGTGCGTTCTGAGATGCCCTTCTCCACGGTTGTACTGCATCCATTTGTGGCCCACCTATTAGCGTGCATGATTCTTGCCTTTCGTCACTGACCGGATGTTGTTCATTCATCACACCCTTCTCGGTAAACCCTAGACACTGTCCTGCACTGGCAGCTGAATTTTCTGATATAATGGCACAATGGTATCATGCCGGGTTTGTGAGTTCATACGTTAAGCCGATCCTAACGTTTAATCTGACCAGTAAATGAAAGACTGAATGTCTATCTTCGTCTTTTATATCATAAGCCACAGACGTGTGATTCCGTCTGCAGAATTGTTTCATTTTTAGTAAAGGGGTGTTGTAACTACTGGCCACTGAAGGTCTACTTACGAGCCTTGCTAATGCAAATGATCCAGAATAGTGTGACTGAAACAAAGTAGCCCAACAATCCTGAAACAAAACTACTTCATGCTTTCTTCTCAGAGAGGCCCTGTGGGAAAATGTACAAAGCTGTCTTGTTTAGTTTCCTGTATCCCAACTTCAAACAAAACTAAATAAACTGCTGGAGACAGAGCATGAGAATGAAGGCACTACAAAATGGTCTTGGGATTTAAGTGCAGTTCTTAACAGAATTTCTGTGGAAAACTGTCAAGTGAAAATAATCGAATATGGAGATAATTTTGATGCCAAATAATGACTCAAAGCTCTCATGACAATCATACAAGTGATACTTGTATAACTTGTATGATTGAAATAAAAACATTTCGCTATTTGTATATCGGGTAGGCATCTATGTTTATCAGTAGGTGTGAAACACCATTACCATAAACATGGTTTCAGAGGACAAGGTCTCCCTTTGTCTCGCAATCCTTACTGTCTCTATGGAACATAGTACTGCAACAAGCAGGTTAATAATTTCTCAAGGAAGTGTTGAACAAACATAGCCTCATTAGAACCACACCAGTTAGATACATAAATCAGTGGTCTCATCCTTAAAGGGCAAAAACTGATTCAAACAGTTATTTCATTTTCAGTAATGAATACAATAAAACAGTAATCCCGTAAACTGAACTAAGTACTGCTATTAACGTTGTGGAAACTCCATAAACCATTTATTTCCATGATCAAATATTTGTACATCTTTATTCATCATTATTTTTTTAGGAACTGTTAAGCATTCCTAATAAACACCTCTCATTAGTTACCTTGCTTCCAGCTCACATAAATCAAAGCATCCACACAATCAAATTATAATAATTCCTACCTGCATGGCATCAACAATATCAGGTCCACCAATATCAGAATTTCTATAGTACCTAGGCTATGCACATTACGCACAGATACCCAGAACAAACACACGCTTCTGGTCAAATACACTTCATGAATCAGGACGGTCCTACCTTCTTGATCTGGTCCTCCTGCAGCTTGGAGAAATAGAACGAGAGCAAGTGCACCGCAAACATCTTGACTTCCGTTAGCAGTAATTTCAGTCAGGCAACGCCAAATGTTGCTCAAAGCACTACCAACTGGATGAGATCAATCTCATAGATACCCCTCTTGAAGTTGTCTAGTTCCCCTCAGCTCCAGTGTGACTGCAGTATGGCTGATTTTCTCCCAGTCCCTGATTTGGCAAGTTAAACTATGGCCAGCCCCTTCATTGGCTCAATAATTAATAGTCTGGCCCTAACCCCCCCCCCCCTCTCTCTCTCTCTCTCAATACTTTACTTCTTGGGTATCTCCTAGCAATGAACTGGCCCTGTTCCAAAGAGCACTTTTTTTGGAACTATGGGGCCTTTTAGTGTGTCTAATTGAAAAGACATGGATGAATTTAACAAAAAAACAAACTGAGACCTATATATGAAGCCAATGTTTTCTGGGGGTGTGGTGGGACTTGGAGTATCCAGGATGATTAATTTCAAGCAGTGGTCCCTCCTTTCATTCCTTTGCATATGACAATAAGATTAAACGTTATTGTCATATGCAAAATCTCTAATAAAAGCTACAATCAGTTCACACGTTTTGAAACAAATGGAAATGTAACAAAAATCTGGTCCCATTTCCACTCCTGGTGGTTGCTATCTTTCAACACCCGCTAAATCAAACGTGAACGGAGAGAAAGCTTAGAGAAGCACAAGGTCCCAACATGAACTAAAAGTATCCCAGGACATTTGACCCTTGTGCAATGAAGCATTCATTACACTTACATATGCTTCTTAAGCAGTGTCCTGAAGAATTCATTATTAAACACAGTTTTTATTAAAAACATTGACATCGATAAGATGTAGGAGTAATTGTCAGATGCGTAGTACTAGAGGCCCTGGGTAGATTGACCAAGGCCCAACAAATTGTTATAGTTTGATTTTGACAAATTAAGTTTGATGTTTTGGGAAAAGATGGAAGATACCTTGACTAAATTATGGTCAAACAAATTGGCACAAGACCCGACTTTTAGAAATAAAACAATATATTTGGAGCTATAATTTAGCTAAACTGTTACGAATTTGTATATGTAACAGTCCCTACTGATCATGCTTCTCTGAATAAAACATACATGAAGTGAACATGTGACGGATGTGACAAAAAGTATTACAAATTCTCACAAAGAAAAAAAAAAAGGCCTTTTATTTAGAAATATTACAACATTATTTAATAAATCTCACTATTACTCATCCCCTCTCAACTGTTTAAATTCTAAGGATTTTACATATGTGGTGGTAAAGTTCAGTCTAACATGAACATCTGAGTTCTGGCAGTCACACTAGTCTAGCACAGCCATGGGATGAGTCCATATCTGTTCAGGTGATTAGAACTTGGTGTAAAATGTAGTCAGTATTTGTTTAGTGAGACAGACACACATTATCTGTCATGAAGATGCAGGCAACAACTTTATCCTAAAAGTAATAAAAATATGACTACAAAATGACTGTGTAAAAAGATATTACTTTGAATTTTTACTTCAACCTTTGGCCCACAAAATTTACAAGTATTTCATGCAAATATAGAGGAAAGCTGGGACCTACACATATATATGTACACATTCTTAAACATGTTCAGTCACTGAAAACGCGTGAAACAAATGGAGACAAAATCCTATGTTTTTGTTTGTTCTCTCTTCTTTCGTTTTGTCTAGGCACGGGGTCACTTCTTTTTCTTCCTCCCTTTAGTTTTATCATTCAAAGTTCCCGCTACCAGTTTGACTCCTCGTTCCTCTTCATGGTGCACCTTAGACCACTCCTTCTGCAGTTGCTTTAAGAGGTCAGGGGTCAGGAGGCCTTCCTGTACCAGGCGGGAGCCTAAGGACCGGTCCAGCTGCTCACCCTCTTCTAAAATGTCCTGGGCCTTGGGTAATCTTCGGATCTTCCGGAAGGATATTGGGCTCTGTGCCAACCTCTTCTGGTTAGGCACGGGATCCGTCATAGAAGGGGCACTGGTCTCCGTGGCTCGGATGAGTCGTGTGATGTTGCGCACACCCATCTGGATGATGCTGTCCAGCTCCTGCTGGATCTCTCGAACTCGATTGGCATCCGGGAACATGTCCATAAAGCGGTAACTGGCAAAGAAAAACAATAAGAGAGAAAAATAACAGATGTTTGAAAATAATTGCAATGAAAACAATCAATTACCTTTTCAGGCACACTGTATTCCTCAATATTGCAACAACCATTAGCACAGGAGCATTTGTGTATTCAGTGTGGAGAGTGGTTTGGTAAAGGCAGAGTTGTGAGAGATTGGATCACCTGAGCCAAAGGTAGAGGTCTAGCACATCATGGACTGCTTCCAAGTGCACAAGGTCCTTGATGTTCATGGGTTGGACCAGGGGCCAGTTGACGTGCCGACAAACCCAGTCAAAGGTCAGGGGCTCATCTCTGCTGAACTGTCTGGCAAACTGGAGACAAAGAGATGGGCAAAGCTTCACAGTGTCGCTTCACCCAGCCCCAATTGCCAGCTATTATAAACCTTATCAATGAGCGTACCATTAGAACATAGTAAGATTAACATTTCACCCAGCCAACCCACAACCGATCTTGCAGATAACCGTTGCCTTTACAACACGTCACCACCTTTAAGGCCCAACAATAAACCTGTCACTGCTGGTAGCTACAGTAAGTTCAGATGACGCTAAATATCAGAAGGAAATTGGCCACATACTGACCACGCAGCAATATTCAATGGTGTGACCGCAGGAAAGTGTGTTTTCTATGCCGCTGAATATCCCAAAAGGTAGCTCTTAAGGATAGGAAATCAGTGTTCACCAGGCAACTTAAAAAAAAAAACGCCAGGGCACGTCTTCTTATTTGTCTGAGAATGAGTGCTGCTCCAGGTTCCAGTGTTCCCTGTCCATACAGTCTAACTCACAACAATCTAAAAGGCAACACTGATCCACTTTTCTTTTGTAAATGCGGGCCCACACGTTTTAACCAGTGCTAACAAAACAGGGATTCTGTCCTGTATGCGCCCATACCTTAAGGAAGGAGGTGCACACAAAGGGTTGCTTCTTGTTGATGGGCGCAGTGCAGAAGACGTATCGAGAGCGCAGGTTGAGGGGAATGTGCTGGATCATGTCAGCCAGGAACTTAAAGTCATCAATGTTGCACACAAAGTACAAACCGTCAACTTGCGAGAGGCTCACAAATATATCCTGGGGGTAGAGAGACAATGGGTAACAACACCCTGTAAACAAAACAACACGCTGTAAATGTAACAACACCCTGTAAACAAAACAACTAAAAACAAATAAATAAACAGTGTAAACTCATTTGAATGGACCAGCAGTAAATAAATGTATTCAGGTTGCAGAGGTGTAACAGTTACTCACTATCAGATTGGACAAAGTGGCATCGGGTAAGTGGTACGCAAACATTTCAATCTGGTCCGCGGTGGGATGCAGCCCAGCTGTCTAGGGTTAGGGAATTAACTAAATGTCATTTTTGTAAATCATTTAATAAAATAACGGGCATTAAATAGTCAGAAACGCCACACACAGGAGCTCGACGTTCAGCCACGGCTAATGGTCTCACCTCGATAACTTCCACAGTCCGGCTGAGTATCTCCTTCAGGATGGGAAGGTCGTCCCGGTGCATGGTGGTGACCTCGCCTTCTTTGAAGATGGAGCTGAAACGTCCAGCCCGCCCGGCGATCTGGAGAGCCTGAGATGTGGAGATAGTGTCCATCTGCTTCTCGCCCTTCTCATTCATGCTGGGTTTCACCAGGGAGTTAAAGATGATTCTCTTGATACTCCTAATGGGGGAGGAACACGGTAGAGAGCCTTTGGATGGAAATTCCACATGATGTGCAATTTGAAAGAATAAGCTAAAATGAGTTTCAATACTGAACTCACAGGTTTAGTCCCATCCCTATGGCATCGGTTGCAACCAGGATCTTACATGGGTCCTCTGGGTCATTGAACTTCTTTGCTTGAGATAGCTTGGTGCCTGTAGACCAGAGAATCACCAGGGCTCAGATGAAACGATTACAAGAACGGAATTGGTACTGTGACAGAGGGAAAACATAAGTGACATGATTTTTTTTGTCCAGCACCTGTTCAAGTTGGATGTGTGTATTTTAAAATGTTAACACCATTCTACCTCTTCACCACACGATTCCGGACTACAACCAACCTGTTTACTGGGCAGTGTGAAAACAACTTTTGTTTGGCCAGCAAGGGGCCAATGTATGCTTCAGTACATGCACCTTTGGTTCACGAGTGGCATGTAAAATTGTATTTGTTGTCATGATTCATCCACACCGGGCTAATGTGCAGTTCACCAAAGTGTAACAAGATTTCTGTCCTTGTTTGACTGTTGTGTGAGCGAATGGAAACTAACTCCTTCTCCCTCTCTCCCTCTCCCCCTCTCTACTGCGCACACGAACAAAGGGATTCATTACAGTAAGCACAAGCACATGATCGTTGCTCGGAGCTAAGTGGTGGGAAAAATACAGTTTTATGAGCAACTGGTGTTTTAGTTTCATTGCTATCTGTCAGTATATATTGGATATATATATTATATTGTATATAATATATTGCACATATTGTATAATGTATTTCTCAACTCTTCGTAGCACTACTTTACAGAGCAGGCCTGTGGGATATCCGTTTGTTGCGCAACTTAGTATTATGAATTCCCACTTCCCCGGTGAATAATTATTTATAATATATATAATATATAACCCCGTTGCTGGGATCAAGTTCAAAGTGGGCATATATTTTTCAAGAAACGATAACATTTCTCAGCTTCAATATCTGTTGTTGTCTGTGTACTATTTTCTATTGAATACTGGGTTTAAATGATTCGCACTCATTGCTTTCTGTTTTTCTTTACATTTTACACAGCGTCCCAACTTTTTTGGATACGGGGTTGTATGTTGGATGTATCTTGGAGAGTATAATGACAGGTGAATCATTGATAAGGTATTCCCTGTACATGTGAGATACATTTTTTATCCAAACTTATACTGCCGTGGCATTTTTTGTCTTCTTGGCTACATTCTACAAAAACACAGCTCCAAAAAGTCACAGAGTATCAGTCTTGGCTAGCCAACTGTAAACAATACAATATCTCTTGTTTGTAAAAGCCATCTGTCTTAAAGGGGTAACGTCCTATTTTGAAAGGAACTGTAAAGCGCAATGCATTTCTGAATCAGGGATAGTAAACATGTTGGGCCAGTGAGTTTCTGAAACTAAGTAAATCTATCCAAATCAATGTAAGAACACAAACACATGCAGATTTAAAAGATGGCTACTCATTGTTAGCCTGGTTTTGTATGCAATAATGTAAGGACAGTATATGCAGGCAACAGAAATTAAGTGGTGCCACCAAATCATGTGGAGGTGCCATAAACTAAAAAACCTGATAGCATCAGTGGAAAGGTTCGTCTGTAACCCTGCACCACCTCAACAGATGTGCACTGCAGATTTCTAAGAAAGGAGCAAAACCTTACCGGGTGGAAGGCTGCCGTAGATTACTGCACACTCCAGTCCTCGGATCTCAATCTGCCTACTAATGGAATAAATATCGTTTTTGCTGAAGCAGACGATGCAGTCACCTGGACGCAGGTTATCGAGAGACTCCACGGCATGATCCAGGATGGAGAATGGAGTAAGCCTCTTGTAGTTACGAACCTGCAAGTATAAGACACTTAAAGTCACTGAGTCTTAATAGCGAAACCCATTCATGTTAACTAAATGGGCCAGACTCACCTCCACCTCTTCCCCGGTTGTGTACATGAGCTCTCTGACAAAGTTAACGGCGGCTGGCTCACCACACACATGGATCTCCTCAGCACACAAACCTTTGCCCAGAAACAAAGTAACCAGGTAGTAGAGAACAAAAAGAATTAGCCATAAGATTTTTTTTTTTCAATCAGATTTTTTCCATATCATAACAGTTGGAAATATATATATATATATGTATATATATATATAAAATACATTAGGGTGTCTAGTTTGAGAAACAAACATCTTACAGGTCCCCAACTGGCTTCATTAAATAGTACCCGCAAAACCCCAGCCTCAATGTCAGTGAAGAGGTGATTCCGGGAAGCTGGCCTTTTTTCGAATCTTCCTCTGTCCACTGTCTGTGTTCTTTTGCACATCTTAATCTTTTCTTTTTATTGGCCAGTCTGAGATATGGCTTTTTTCTGCAACTCTGCCTAGAAAGCCAGCATGCCGGAGTTGACTCTACACTTTAGCCGTTGGGACAGTTTTTTTGCTAATTAATGACACTGCCAGCTACCTGTGAGGCGTCTGTTTCTCTAACTAGAAACTAATGTATTTGTCCTCTTGCTCAGTTGTGTACCGGGGCCTCCTACTCTTTCTGTTCAGGTTAGAGCCAGTTTGTGCTGTTCTGTGAAGGGAGAAGTATACAATGTTGTACGAGATCTTCAGTTTCTTGGCAATTTCTAGCATGGAATAGCCTTTATTTCTCAAAACAAGAAAAGACTGACGAGTTTCAGAAGAAAGTTCTTTGTTTATGGCCATTTTGAGCATCTAATCAAACCCACAAACGCTGATGCTGAAGATACTCAACTAGCCTAAAGAAGGCCAGTTTTATTGCTTCTTTAATCAGCACAGCAGTGCTAACATAATCGCAAAAGGGTTTTCTAATGATCAATTAGCCTTTTAAAATGATAAACCTGGATTAGCAAACACAATGTGCCATTGGAACACAGAACTGACGGTTGTTGATAATGGACCTCAATACGCCTATGTGGTGATTCCATTAAAAAACAGCTGTTTCCATCCACAACAGTCATTTACAACATTAACAATGTCTACAATGTATTTTGGATTAATTTGATGTTATTTTAATTGGGGAAAAAGTGCTTTTCATTCAAAACCAAGGATATTTCTAAGTGTATATATTTATATATGTATGTATGTACCAAAGCAAAGGGTTAGGGGTTAGGTGATTCTCTGATGTTGTAATGGCCAGTAGTTACTCCGACATGCCAGACTGAGGTTACTGACCCAGAAGAGCCCGGGTCCAGGCCCATCCCCTCGACAGGTCTCTGATCATCTGGATCTCATCAATGACGGCAACCTCATCTGGGTCGGACACACAACAAGAAAACCTGAACATGTCACTCCACACTCTCGGGAGGGCATGAGAAGCTACCGAAACGGTGTTGATGAAATCACGTAATGTGCAAATAAAAGACATTCATTAAATTGATATGGTACAATACTGACATGGAGTTGTGACACTGCACATCTCGATGGTACAGGCCACATGATCAGCTTGTCGCCCCTCCGCATCCACAAATGTTCTTTCCTCTCCGGTCACTAAATCACACGGCACTCCCTGCCGTGGAGAAAGAAAACGTTAACAATCTTCCTTCAACTGAACGCTTCTAGATCCAATGAGGAGGTTGGAGGAATATTGGCGGTGTACCAGTGAAAGGGGTTTTATACTTACCGCATTGTTGCTCTTCTCAAAGATCTCATGGGCTAAAAGCTTCAGTGGTCCACAGTAGACAGCTGACTTGGCAGCTAGGTATCTCTGAATTGCGTGATGTGTCTTTCCACTGTTGGTGGGGCCAGCATGAAATATCACCTTCCTCTGTATAGCTCGAGCCTCGGGGTACCTGAGAAACATTCAAGAGCATGGCTCACATGCACTTGTATTAAGAATTGTGTGGTCAATGTGCCGTAATTATTAACTGAGCTTTATTGAGCTTTAATATTAAGAGCTTTCTCTAAATGTTCAAGGAAAATTATTATAATCCTGAGGTCACCTAAAGATGAAGCGTGATACTCACCAATTAGCTGGTACACGCAGATCGCTGATTTTGCGTAGATCGTCCATGCAGTCTAGCATGGGGAATATTTGCTTTGCATGTCTCATGAAGTAAGGGTAAAGGTCATCTATGTGACCTGGTGAAAACATGCAAAAATAGGAATCAATTGACATGGCATGTGGAGTTGGAGTTCAGTTCCAGCTAGCAATTGATTTTACTCGCATGATTTATTACAAGACAAGCAGTGTTGAACTCACCTGCTCCACAGCATAAATCATTGAGGATGATATGAAGGTCTGCACTGAGGTTAGAGTTCTCCAGGACATACTTTCGGAAACTGATGAAGGCTTGATGAAACAGACGAGCTGACAACATGTGGAGATCAATGTTATGGAATAAGGCAAGTAAGAGTATGAACATAAAAGAACTGAGTGATTATGCCAACCAATAATTTAAAAAAATCATACCATCAAGACCATGATCTGAAGCAATTTTTTGCATCTCTTTCCTTTTGTAGAACTTATTCAAAATTTTGAGAAGTTCACCTGTTATGGGAAACCACACGTGTCTGATAACATGACCATGCAGTAGAACAATTATGAAAATACAAACATGACAGCACACGAGCAACAGCAAAATCGTTTAAAAAATATCTGAGACAAGCATCAGCAGTTTAGCTACACTGCTAGCTGCCTACTCACTATTAAAATGTCCAGTCAACAAAAAATTACATAAACCGTTAGCACATTAATATGGGTGCAAAAAAATATTTTACAGTACTTTTGTCCAAAGGTTGTGTGAGCTCAGCTCCCACATCACCATCGCTGCCAGCATCACTCTTGATGGTAAGAGGCACAAATAGTGAGGTATCCGGCGGCCGTGACGAAGAAACACTCCTTTGGAAGGACACAAAACCAGACAAGGGTTCCTTAAATGTTATAAATCCAAAACGACCACAACGATAGCCCACCAGAGCGTTTGTGCTACGTAAAGACTTGGCGCATATTTTGTGCGGTACTCGTGAGAACAGAAAAATAAAGCGGTTTACAGACATCTTTGTTAGCTAGATATAGAGTACGATTATGTTGCCTTGTCTGGTTTGTGTCAATACACCCTTTTCAATGTCCCATTTTATGGAGTTGATCACAATAATTCGCTAGCTACACATAATACTGTATTATTGCAGCAGAGGACGATCAACATGATGAGTAGTATACAACGTGGAGTAGGACCACTGTTAAGCTTGAAGTCCAAAAATAAGCCTGTAGGTATTTTTTTGAAAAATTGTGTTGTTAATGACGAAAATGCATTAATTTGCTTTAATGCATACACAGTTAACAATAAAATATAGTTTCATCATTAATGAAAATATTACCTTTATTATTGAAGCACAAATCTACGGATAATACTTTCGTCATTTTTATGGTGCCAACTGTAAATTTCAAGAAACTGAAAGGACCCCGTCCATTCAAAGGTCGAAGTGCGTATCTAAAACCAGATTAGACTCAAAGAAAAAAATAACGACAACATACAAAGTTGCATCCAGTTTTTGTTTATTCAATAAAATAATCAATACACGTGTTATAGAAACAAGATATGTCGGTATAATTTGACATGAGGGTGGGCTCTTTTGCTGTGTTTTAAGTAGTTTTTCATACATACAGGTTAGTAGGGCTAAAACAGCCTTTTAAGACATTTCTGTACAGTTTACAACACGCTTTTGCCATTTAAAATGCATACAAAATACATTCACTCTAAAATACAAAGTATGCGTGTTCCCCCTTTGCAGCTATAACAGTCACCACTCTTTCGGGAAGGCTTTCCACATTTTGGAGCGTCTCTGTGGGAATTTGTGCCCATTTGTGGGGTCAGGCACTGATGTTAGACGAGAAGGCCTGGCTCGCAATTGCCGTTCCAATTCATCCCAAAGGTGTTCAATGAGGATGAGGTCTGGGCTCTGTGCAGGCCACTCGAGTTCCTCAATTAGTAGGGGTGTCCACATACATTTGGCCATAACGTATACCAGATACCTTGATAGGTCCACATTTATATATTTACTGCCAATGGGTGTGGCTGAAATGGGTGTGGCAACAATCAGTGGGGGTGTCCACATACATTTGGCCATAGTGTATGTCAGCTACCTTGATAGGTCCACATTTATATATTTACTGGCATTCGTGGTGTACTAGTTAGCACTAATAGTATGTTAGGGTCCTTGGATGTCCCAAACCCTGTGTTATAGGGTTGCACATCCACAGCCAGCTATATTATTCAGTAACGACACCTG
The DNA here is from genome assembly GCA_016801175.1 of Esox masquinongy. Taxonomy (NCBI): domain Eukaryota; kingdom Metazoa; phylum Chordata; class Actinopteri; order Esociformes; family Esocidae; genus Esox; species Esox masquinongy. The sequence goes on from JACXGI010002868.1 coordinate 49,855, forward strand.
CACTCTAGGTCCATCTTCAACATATTCATGAGTGAAAGGGAAATAGAATATTACAATGTGATCTTGTCTTAGGACCCATCTATCTGGATTTTTGCTCCAGCCAAACACTTTGCCACATCTAGAGTTCAGTTCATTTATCAAATTGTGCATCGGAAAATGTCCATTTCAATCAAGCAGCGCCACAACTAAGCACTGAAACATGCTTAATAGTGATCTACTTTAACATGCACATGTACAGCAAAGACAAACCCACATCAATCCAATTGTTTTATTTAAACAGCATTTTATTCATACGCAGTATAATTGCATTTGGAAAAAAGGCGCAAGGTACAAGAAAAAGTCAAGTGTAATGAGAAAAAAAAACATGAAACTACCACTTAAACACTAAATAACTTAGAATAGAAATCTTTTACATCTTTCAGTGGATTATAAATATGGCACCCTTAATGCGTGTAGACGGGCTGCCCAATTCGTATATTTCTTTTCCCTTTTCACCAATCATATAAGGACCCAATTACTCAATCTGGATTTTTGTCATCGGATATGACTGTAATAATAGAAATAGAATTACATGAACTGGAACCCGCATTCAATACAAGGGTTTGTCTGTTGTATTTATCCTACTTCTATACCAACTGGCAAAATTTTGAAGGGAACTTCTGAAAAGCTGGGCCGAACTTTAAAAAAAAGATTTGTTATTGGTCAAAAGACCAGTTGGTGGAGAAAAAGAAATTGGAGAATTGGGCTGCCTGTTCAATCACAGCCACTGTGACCTCAATGTCTGCTGTTATCCAGTGTGACATTGTAAACTGACCCCTTACATTCAGCTTTGAACATTAATCCATCTTATTAAATTTGACCTACATGCACTGGAACAGCCTTTGAAATATCTAGTAGGTATATGATTGTATGCTATGTCCCCCTGTGTTGAGCCTAACCAAGAAGTAGCTCCCGTTCCAGTGCTGTCAATTGTGTGGCAAAGAGACAAGTCCATACATTATGCTAACAGAGCGCTTGCTGGGGGGCAGCGGGAGTAGACCCAGCCCATTCAGGTGTACTAGGGACTGTTACCTTGCAGAAGCTTTAGTTGTATTAAAGGTAGATTCAGTGATATGACGTAAATGCAAGTAAACCACAAAGTGGGTCGATTTCCACAACGAATAAGAACGTTGATGCGCAACGCTAAACTTCTCTGCTGTTTTGGTCCCGTGGCTACCACGCTTTAACAGAGGGAAGCAAACCTGTGCACATGCACCAGTGCTGTGTGTGACTGTGAGAGCAAAGTCTTGCATCTTGCTTATTGAAATATTTGCAGGGCTACTTGTGGTAACGTCATTTCGCTGAGCTGACCTTTAAATGGCCGTCTTACTCTTTTTTTTCTTCTTGCATGTGTCTCTCTTGTCATTTACTTTAAGCATAATCAGAATCATTCTTAGCGTTTTCTGGTTTCAGTCCGGTGGTTTTCACATTTCTGGTTGCTCAGCTGTAAGTGTTGGTCGTGGCTCCGGAGACTCATAGCGTTGGTGGAAGTTCCGTTTCCTTATTTTCTCAGGAGCTTTCCTCCACAGAACAATCTCCTGGTAACAATAGTACACCAAATATGTCAGACTGATCCTATGTTAGGTTGTTTTATGTTCATACTGAGGTAAGACAATTTTGTTTAATAATTGTTTTCTGATTTTGAGATCAAACTAGTGTAATTTTTAACTACTGTAATCTGTTGCGGTTAAAGACATTAGACAGTGTTCAAACAAAAAAGACAGAAAGGTAAATGGATGTTTAGTATGAAATTCTGTACCTGTTGTTTAAAGTATCTCCTGTCCTCTTCATCTACCAGCACCAGGTTGAGGAAGTACCGCACAGAGAATTTCTTGTTGACATCCCTCATGGTGGCTGTGAGGTCATAGCCAGCCAAAAACAAACGAATGGGAATTGACTCTCCTGAGAGGGCAACAAAAGACTGATTAACAATGTACACTACAAGTCCAGAAAAAGTATGCTGGTTTGGTTGGGAGGAACAACAAAATAAAAAGTAGATTAAATAGTATTTGGACTTTCAAACCAACAGCATATTGTGCATACCTTTCACAGGCGCTCCATCCATAATCTCATACTTAGCAACAGTCTCCGTCTCTGTAGTGGTGCTAGGCCCTGCAATGGAATGCCACATGACCAAATACATGAATTCCACAATGATCTTTATGCAAAAGCTGAGATTCCAGGGCCAGTTACAGGTTCACATTAAATTAGAACCTTGTGTATTTTAAGTGACCTATCCCTTTCTCACCTATTCCAGTCATTTCCTTCTTGATCAGCTGAAGTTCCATGTGCTGGATTTTGATTCTCACCAGAAGGAAGTAGATTTTACCCACAATTACATCTTTCAAGTGGTACCTAAGAGAGCCAAATCAGGTCAGGTCAAAATTAGGTAAAATGTATAAATCCTGAATCTGTCACAGATTTTAGCACAAATTTACAACAATTGTTAAAAGCGATTAAACACAAATGTCTTATTGTGGTACACATCTTACTTGGACTTGTTGTATTCAAACTCTATGTGTAGACAGTCTTCAATCCCGACCTCCATCTTGATGGAATTGTTCACATCAGGGTAAGTGGCCAACTGGTGAACAATAAGGTCATATTCTTTCACCAGATCTGACAGTCTCCTCACTATTGTCACTTTGAGGAAATATCTGTAGGACAATAGGAGAGTTATGGATGGCTTAAAACAATGCATATTGCATTCAAATGACAGTGGTTTTAAATCTACAACAAGGCTGATGCAACAATAACAATAAAAAGCCAACTGATGCCGTTTCATCCAAAGCTGTGTCAATCAAAACGTTGCTATAGACGATGCAGAAGACATCCGGGTATAAGAGTCTTGTGAACTGACCTCAGCCGGACATTTGCTCCAACGTAAGATTCATAAGGCTTCTCCACTTGCATGAACTCAAAGTCGTAGCTTCGATTCTGGGTCAACTCCCCAGGCAGGGCAAGCTCCTTCACCAGATTCACAAACTCATGTGTGTTGCTTTTATCACTGAAGAGCTCTGAAAGAGAGAGCATACACTTAAAACACCTATGTTATTGTCATCATCGAACCACACAAAGGTACCTTAAAGTTCAACTTCTGGCATATGATAAGATGTTCAGGTAAATGTCTGAATGCTCGGTAATAAACAAGGAGTCCTAACAAAAACACTCCGCATTAATGCCAGCCTACTTGGAGTGTAGGCCACGACAGATCACATGGCAAGCCCAGTTTAGTGTAAATGAGACTGACAGTGCAAATGGTTTGTGAACAAATAAACAATGCATGGCTGGTGTTTGGAACTCACCAATCTGCCCAACAAACTCAATACGAATCCCTTGGTGTTCTAGTCTTTTCCCTGACTGCCTCACATTGAGATTCACCTTAAAGAATAAAAAAAAGTCAGACACATTTACATAAAAATCTGTCAGGTTCACAGAATTGATTAAACTTACATCATGTCACCTGTGCAATACTCACCTTTCCAGAGACAGATTCTCCATCATAAAACAGATAGTTCTTCTCAACTTTTCCATCCTCTGTCTTAAGTTCTGCTGTCTTCCTTGTCTCAGCATCATTGAGTAGAACATCAATTTCACAAACGGGACCAAATAAACCACCCAGGAAACTCTGAAACATTTGAAGATTTTATTTTTCTACTGCACATACAATCAAATACACTGGTAATTAAATAAATAACATATATATACCCAAGTCAGATATAATTATGAAGCTTACTAATATGGGAGGGGCTAAAATATTTAGTTAGCTAACTAAGAAAATATGGGTGTTTTGTCCAGTTACAGTAAGTGGTATCACAAAATATTTTACAGTGAATTCTCGCCCAGACGAGACGTTAATGTTGTTAGTAACCGAGCTAACTATCTAATAGCCAGCAACTTTGCAAACGTAGAACCACATGTATTAGAAAATATCCTATTTTACAGAGATACAATATATCCTCTTTTAGAGAGTGATCAAGTCATCAATATTTTGTGATTATTAGTGACATAAAAATGTTAGCTAGCATGTCTTCGAATAGATTTCTGAAATTTCAGTGGAAATATATAGTCATTTTCAGGTGGATAACGACGTAGCTAAAAATACCACAACCTCGTCTTATCGGCCACTGACCCCAGTTATTGGTCGCTTTACTAATTTGTTCTATTACATTATTTTTCTTTTTGTTGAAAATGATTCTTCATAATCTTCTCTGAAGTGTTTACTAGAAGGTTGTAGCCACAGTACCATGTTCGTCTAGCTCTGGTGTTGGTCGAGCTGAAAGGGTTTATTTAATAGCAAAGCGTACTGTACCGTTGACGTTGTTATCCGGTGTATTCCAATTTTTTACTTGTCTTGAGACGATTTAGTTCTCCATACGGCCGATAATAGGGGGTGGCCCATAGGGGACGTTAGCTCGGTATAATCTAGATAGTTGTGTTAGATATTGTACCTCGTCTCGTCGATACAACACATGTTTACTGCGTTACGTTAGTCTTCACTTGACACTTCTTATAAAGCCATTGAATTAGCCTAATTACTAATAGTTACACATAGCTAATGACGTTTAGGTGTACAGTAACTAGCTACAGTAGTTAGCCTGAACCTGCCCAGAGCAGGAAACGTAAAATGACGGGTCTCGTCTCGTCTCCTCTCCTCTCAGCCCATAGTGGGTCGAGCAACTTGTTAACTTGCACTGATAGTCAGTGGCAAACACGATACTAAAGTTATCTATCCGGATTTAATTTAGCAAGGACGGTGAGCAGGCTTCCGACGTCAGTGTTTGTGACCTGTCCTGGGTTTACCAGAGAGCAATGTTTATGCATATGCTTTCCCTAAACACAACGTTATGCTACGCTAGTAGCTAATTTTAGCCGATAGCCAAACTAGCAGAAAAAAAACAAAATTAAAAAAACTGAACTAAGGGCCCGTGGATTACAGTCTCTTTCACATATTTATAATTGAAATACACTTGCTATCTATGTTACATCTTTAATTTTCTACTCACCATTTCAGCTGTTTAAACAGTTGTAGACAGCTAACTAGCCTCCGTGTTGCTAATTCCTGTGATGAAAGTAGAGGAGCAAAGGGTCTGTGAATACAGACGCAATGGCAACCCAGACTATTGAAAATAAAAGTCCGATGTTAGAGCTATTCCAGGAGGCACGTTATAGGCCAGGTTGTTGATGATAAAACGTATTTTGTGTGCACATTTTAAATAATTATTCACCAAAAATATATAATAACCATTTATTGGTAACATGATCGTCTTTGGAATTTGCATGCATTTACATGTACTTTTTTTTTTATTGTTCCCCACTGGGACTCAAGGCAGGTAACTGTGGGTTCGTCTGTCTGTCCATCCGTCCATATCTCAAAGATGATATCGCCACTGAAGACACCACTGGCCCAATACTGTGTGGCAAAACTTTTTGCCATTTACACAATTACATTCATTGTCCAAATGGTGGCTCTATAAAACAACAATGACAACTTCGCAAAATCAAACACTCAACCCTCACATTTTACATAAAATCATGCAATTTAGTGCATGATTTTAAGGTCCCTGTCCTTGCGGTGAACACATTTGCTTCAGGGACCTATAAGGTCTTGAAAAATGGAATTTCTGGAATTATAAATTTAGTTAAAAACACTTGAAATGCCACTCATCTGGTATAAAATTCATGATCTTTGGCAAAACGTAATATGGACAAAGGTACCCAAACACAAAAATTGTCACATTATCAATAACAACTCTGACCATTAGACATTCATGTAAGATTTGTCTGGCTTTACTTTTTTAAATGCCTTTTTTATGGCTTTTTTTGCTTTATGTGACAGCAAAGTGGTGAAACATACAGGAGAGAGGATTCAAAGCAATGCTGCAGTAGTATATGTGCACAGGAAGGCAACTGCTTTGACAGCTGGACCACTGTAGGTTATAGGACTCATCTCAATTTTAAAGAACATTATTATTGACCACACAGTGGCGCTAAAATACACACTACAACATGCACATACATCTCTTCATCTGCTTGACACAGAGTCATGACATTTGGCACACACGCTCAGTGGTGATAGTCTAGTTAACCCACACAAAATCTCAGACACCACTTGCCCAAAATGTTGCATACTACATGGGGAATGACATGTCTAATATGGCTTTTATTATTTTATTTAACAAACACTGCCAAATAAACTTGCTCTGCACTGTTTAAAGATGGCTGAATACATTTCGATTTCATTTGGCAATATCTCTATTAAGTTACTTTCTTAATAAGAGATTTAGAATATCCTTATTAGCTTTTAGGTTACAGTGACCATCGAGCATTACTCAGTAAACTTTTATTTTGACAGAGAAATATGAACTATGAATCCTCTTGTTGCAAACATCACATTTTATAATCCATGCAATATCATGTGACCTGAAGTCACATTCAGTAGAGCAGTGTTGTCTTTAAAGTCACAAGCCATACTTTGTTTGTCAGACAACTCGACAACTTGGTTCACTAAATCTAAGGGTTACGGCTGCAGAAATGTAACCACTCTCCTATGCATAGACGGAACTAGGAATTAGTGATCCAAATTATAGACACTTAGCTTGAAGATAGGAAAAAACACCATAGGCTACAAGCCCAATCTACATACAAAAATGTGTTTTCTCTACAATACAGTCTAGAATTGTTACGCAAAAGATGAGTAACTAAGCTCTTTTAAACAGTAGGGCTTCAGGAGTTTTCAGAAAATGGGCAGGGACTCTGCTGTCCTACCTTCAAAGGGAAGCAAGTCCCGCTTAAACTTAACCACACTGTTAGCCTAACAGCTTTTATAGCTTCCTCATGGAATCTACTACGGAATCTACCAGTTATGTTCTTATTTTGTTTTTTATTCTATTTATATTTTCCTATTCTATATTTTATTATTATGTTTTATTTTTTTATTCTAGTATTTGTTTTTATTCTATTGTATTTTTATATTTCTCTTTTTCTTTGTAAAACACATTGAATTGCTTCTGTGTATGAATTGTGCTAAATAAATAAACTTGCTTGCTTGCATTTAGTGTGCAGGCTGGCCTGGATTATAGAGATATAGTCTACATGAAAGCAACAGTTTCTACACTTAAATCATTAGACCGTAAACCATTAGATTCTGTCTCACTCTGCCGTTTGATTTATCTCTGGTGACAGTTTTAGGACTCATTGTTATGTTTTGTATCAAAAGTTGGGATGAACTAGGCCACTCTATAAGACGTGAGAGGCACTTTTTGTTTATTGACAAGTAATGTCAGGGAGGTACTTCTGCCACAGCTGAAAGTCAGACACTGTTGTGGTTTTCTTACAACAAAGCTAAGTTCAAGATGGCAGTGTTGTCAATGTTATTTATTTTTTGCTGTTGTAATATACAATCCCATATATTACAGATAACAAACTGCAATCATGTGTAAACATTATTTGTCCTCTGTATACCAGAATCTGGGCAAAATTGGTTCTTTTGCATAACAGAAAACCCCTAGTGATTGGTTATAACATCCTACTAAACAGGTGATCACTGGTTGGTGTGGTTGACAAAACCTTTGTTTGTTGCAATGAGAAAAGGCCATCATTGTGAATTGGACATTGTCATATTACGAGGTGAAAGAACTGGGGTAAGAATACGATTATACATTAAAAAATAGATTGACCTTTTATCCAATGGTGTTTGAAAAGTTAATCCGAAATATAGGTGCAGGTAGGCACGGCTTTGTACAAAAACCTTTATCCTGATAAACACTTTGAAATGCATGTTATATAAGAATAGTTCATTATAAAGTTGGACTTTTTTTGTGTTTTAAGTCAGGCACATTTTATCACCATAATGCAGCAAACTTTGAAGGCTGTCTTTGATAGGTAACTTTGTTGTTTTTAAGGATTAATCGACTGGAACTGCTACTCAGATGGATTTGTCTGAAAGTCCCTCAGTGGCCTGTTTTCTTAAAGATATTACTCTAGTGCTCAGAAAGAAAGAGAAAGAAACACTGACTTCTGCTGGTGAAACCCAAATTCTGTCAGTACAAACAGAGATGTAGGACAGAGCTGCGATGGGTGGTCAGTCATTAAATATTGTGCTTTGGCCTTTCCCCAGGTGTTATCTGGCAAGTGTCCGTCGTGTCTTGATTTTTCTTTTTGTGAGCATTGAGGCTTCTTCCGTCCAGACCTCCCATGTGGGCCAAGTTTTTGCAGTCTCTTTCTGACAGTCCTGACTAATGCATTTTGACATAGTGGCAATAGAGGCTTTTTTGATCTTGACATGATGTTTCTACACAAACTATGTTCAAGACCAAACTAGACCAAGTCTCTAAACCACATCGAAGGCTGGACCCTCCCATGTTACTCTCTCATTTTCTGATAATTTGCTTGTTTTGATGCACCTGATTCTAATTTGAGACATTTTATGGAATGTTTGAAGTGTAGGGAAGGGGTGCACTTACTTTTTCTGCCCATGAAATTGCGTTTTGGTTGATGTAAATTGCATAAATGGTTTCAGTTACATTTTTTATGTGATTTGTTAATTTGTTACAGTTATAAATGAATGAGTTTGGAATTTAGCTCAGACATCTGTGTCCAAAAATGTTTTAAAAAAGACATCTTAACATACACCCCAGTGTTAATGTTCTTTTTGCTCCCCCCTGCCGAAGTCACCCTCTAAATTTCAACAGCAACAAATGAACATCGAAGACCGCTTGGAGCGAGATACAGTAGCAGCGGTAAGGTGGGTTTGGATTCACCACAAGTCCTCTCTAAATAAACGTTTGACCATTGAATGATCGAAATATATTTATTTTTAACCTATTTATCTAAACATTTTGCTTGGATGATAAATGCAGCATTATATCGTGTCAAATGTGACTATTGTAGAATAGTGAACAATGACTAAAGAGTTGAAGGGGAAGTGTGTATTACGTTGTAGATTTAATTGCAAAAGTAAAAAAGCACAATATATCCCAGTTAACCACATGTTTTATAACCATATGACAAATATAAGTGATCGATCAACAAAAAATATGGTTACATGTGAAATGTAATTAATTTCATTCACTGAAATTTGATCATTCACAAGGAAGAGCAATATAATCTCTCGGGTCCCATGGTAAAATACTAAACTGTGCAAATTATGCTTTAACCACAAAGTTATTCAAATCAATGTTAACTGTCAAATACTATCTTACATAGCCAAGCATGAATAGCTGAGATGGAAAAGGCATAGTGCTATTCTTTTTCAAGATGTGAATGGCACCAACCAAAACATTTAAATGGGAATCCTGTCACGCAGTCATGAGAGGTTGCCAGATCCAATACATTTTATACAACAGGATTGATACTCAAATTACAATATTTTTACATTCTGCCAGGCTACATGATCAGGTGATCCTCTTTCAATTCCCGAGCAGGAGGCAGAGCCTCATCCATGGGCATTTTCTGTGGGAAGACGAAGTCAGAGTAGTCAACGCCGAACAGGTCTCCAGAGCCCTGGTCAGCAAGGAAGAGTCCTGTAGCAGAACCCTCGCCTGACTGCTCCTCTGGCTCTGAGACAGTTTGTTTTTGCACTCTGAAAGAAAAACAAAAACAGAGGACAATTAGCGATTACAGACTACATCCTTTGAGCTCTTCCTGTGATTTTTCCCTATGATTTTTCCCTATGAAGCCACGGTGTCTGTACATAACACCCACCAAAACACCCACCAGGTCGGGCTCTTTTCCCCTATTTGCTCAACAATATTTCACCAGGCGGCTATTTGATATTTGTTTACTACTTCAACATTTGGTAGTATGATAACTGGCAATGTTGTCAAAATGTATGATATAATTAGTTGTGTGTTTCAGTTACAAAACCATTGAGGGGGCAGAGTGTGTGAGCCCTGTAACACAATGTTACTAACATAATAACAGCAGTGATATTCAGGGATAAGTAACCAGTTACCAGTACTTTTAACAACTGTAGTCTAGTACACAAAATATTAGGGGCATACTTCCCACATCCATCAGTTTATATCATCATGAAAAATAGATTTGGTTCAAATTGCCTCAAAGACATGTTGTTGTCAGATTAATGTCCTTTTCTCTTTCACCCCCACAACCACGATGTTCCCGCTTCTCTCATTTCTCTTATTTGCTATGTCATGACTGAATGCTAATATCTGCTTTTTGTTTTTATATGCCCTTCGATCACGTTTATCTCATGAAAATGGTGTCTTTTGTCAGGATATGTGGATGGAAGACACCATTTATAGTTTGCCACCTCAATCAATGCAAGCTGTCACCAAGCAAAAAAGTGTCACCTGGTAAATGCAAGGGAGAACACTGCATTGCAAAAATGAACATGCCATGTGCATTTCTTTCCATGAAAACAGAATGATTCTTACTATTTTCAGACGGAAAATGAAATAAAGCCGGAGTGAAATATTAACCCTCGTGAACGATAAGGCTTTCTGTATCAGATGGGTTATTCATAATTAAACTACAAGTTAATAGCGTAGATGTGGTATTGTTACTGCAGATATGATACTTAATGGAACTTCATTTTCCAGCAGATTAAACAAGAGCAGCTCTGAGTTCCCCAAACAAGAGATAATTCTGTAAAGACTAGAATATGGAGCTCCTTTACCACAAGTTATTTTTTGTTGAATCTGCAGTTGTTGTTTCACAGTAAACTGCCATCACTCTGTTGTGCGTTATAACGTGTGCCTTAAATGTGCATGACAGATGTAGAGTGAATGGTCAATAATAAAACATGAAAACAGCAAATGTATTAAGATGTCTTCAGACAAATATCTCAAGACAGTGGTATTTCCAAGACGTGTGTGTACGCAATATGTCTTAAGGCACACCCACACGTCAGAAGATATCCCAAGACATGGTTATGGCTAAGGTAGTACTTGGGGGAATTGGCCCATCCACATCCCTGTGTGCTTCAAAGCTCATGAATCCATGGGATTACTGGTAAAATCCACATGACCGTGACCTGGACGGGTACTCCGATGAAATGAAAATTCAGTTTGTGGCACATGCTGGTAACCACTGTTCCAACAGACAGAATATCTTGCCTAGACTCAATCCACTTAAGGGGAAGTGGTATATTAGGCCATATGATAGTACATTTGTAGCTTCCTGTATAGAAAACATTTACTAAGAGCTGAGAGCAAATTACATAGCATTTTCTCCAGTCTAATATCAGTGGAGACACAGTATTGTGAGGACATAAAAAATGTATGAAGATGATAATGATATCAAAAAATGTAGAATTAGATGGTTAAAATCCCAATGGGTTGTAGTTGCAGTGTTTATCTATCTGCTGGATGATCTAGAAACATAACGCAGGCCCACAGTGTGCATTCTACCCTAATAGCAACTCATTAAAGCACTGACTTCCTGTTTGCTATCATCACTCTCGGAATGAGACAAATTATCAGACATTTGAGTCACAGTACGTACCTAGTAGTATGATGGTGTCATCAATAACATTTCCTGCCGGAGATTGTATAGTGATTCTTGAAAAAACCCCTGCAATGTTATTGCTCAAGTGTTTTTGACAGAATGTGTCAACGTCCCGTTATTGTAAAATTATCCTTCGCCATCGTATGAAGCAACAAAGAATTCAACATCAAACAGTTCTGTCACATCATGTTCCTTTGGTCTCCTGATACAAATCTGGGGGTGACGTATACTTACATATCCTTTACAGCAGTAGAGGGGAGTCTGTTAGGTGGCCCAGGCAATTCCACCCAGGGACCCCTCTGTGTCTGGCAGTTGGCATTCTTGGAGTCTGGCCGGCAATTAACCCACATATATCTGCCTTTTGTTGGTGCACCTGTTTTTACATGAACATAGATCATTTGTGACGGAGGATCTTCAAGGAAATTATACCAAATGACGGAAGAAATAAAAAAAATGTGCATCTGCTATTGTAGAAAGAAAATGGTAAATATTTAGAACCAAAGCCACAGTAACTTGCTATATTTCCCTAAATACAGTGTCGTCAAAAAATTTGTCCCCCTTATAATTTCCTAATTTTCCAAAACGTAATATGACACAAAAATGGAGCTACCAACACAATATATATTTCATTTATTTTTTGCCCCTGAATGCCATGGACTGAGTCCATGAGCCGATTGCAGAATTTATAATTGCTTCAAGGTACTTATATTGCAAAGCATCCCTAAAACATCACACTACAACAGCCATGCTTGACCTTTGATATTGGGTCAATACTTTGGTATGCAGTGTTTGGCTTTTCCCAGGCATAACAGGACCCATTTTGACAAAAAAGCTACATGTTCAACTTGAGTAGTCACGAGTCATGGGCAGGGTATTCCTGAAGTGTGTGTGAAACTTTTGAACAAAATGGTTCATGTCATATGTCATGCAGCAAAACAATAATCCAAAACAGTCACAGTCTACATCCCAGTGTCTGAAAAACAAGACAATTTAATGTCTTGGAATGACCAAGTCAATGGCCAGACTTAAACCTACTGAAGATGTTTTGACAGGGCATGAAATTAGTTTCTACGTTTCTAAAAAAAAAAACCCCACAACAAATAAACATAAGTGCTGAATTTTACTGAGGTAAAGCTGCATGAAAAATTTGACAACTTGAACAGCAATGTGAGAGACTTGTCAACAACTACAGGAAGTGTTTGGTAGAAGTCATTGTGCATAACCTGTTATTGAGTGAAAGAGGGCAATTCGCAAAGTTTTCCCTGGGGACAATGGTTGTCATATAACCTGGTTCAATAAATAAATGAAATATGTAGCATATACATATTTTGCATTCTTTCTTTACCCAGAATCCCTTTAATATTACATTTTGTTTCATGATCTGAAAACATTCTGAGAAAAATTTTGAAAATCTGAATGAGCACACAGCACCGAAAATTGAGGTTATTTCTGACCTCATAGCTGGATGCAAGTTATAAAAATCCTAAAGAAAAGTCCTAAACGGATGTAATGTGAATTAAAATGTTCTTCTCCCTTATGGCACTTAGCTACCAAATTCACTGAGTACAGCATGCTATAGTGCTGTATGCCTGTCTTACCTAACTATCTTGTGTATGCCCTAACTGTAACTTTCGGGATAGGAGTGTCTGCTTCATGACCTAAGAGTTGCCAGGGTGTTTTAATCTGGAAGTGTCCTTGCCATCATCAATGCTGATCTTACACAATAAGATACATTTGCTGTTGGCATAACTTTCACCACTTATCCAAAAAAAAAATCTCTACTGGGGTCGTATTTACAAAGAGCTTCGGAGTACAAGTACTGATACGTTACAAAGATTACAGTGAGCAGAGGGTTCCTGGGCAGTACTCTAGCCATCTAACCTGAGACGTTTGCTCATCTCTTGTTGTTCTTGTAATCTGTGAGTCATTTGTCAATTTGTAAAGTATACAAATGTAGTCTACAACTTAAGCATTTCTTGGGTAGGAGCATACGGGCAATAACAGTGTATAATAATAATCGAAGACATTAAAATGTCTTAATAGTTTGATTTAGGCGCAGAATACATACTATATCAAATTACACGTTCACTTACGCAACCATCCATTTAAGGGCTGATCGAAGTAATCAGCAACTTTGTTCAAACTTCTGGTAGCGTATCAGAATTTAGTTTTTTTACTCTTACTACTAGACCAACTCTGCACTAATCCGGTAGTGAAAGTGTCCTGTTGTCAGAAAATGAAAGTTATGTAGATAAATCAGTAGTCTGTCAGGCATGCCAGGAAACATCCTAGATAAACTTTTATTGGAAGGTATCTAGATGTTACTGTAACGAATCCTTACAATCCCTCACTTGGATAGCCTACTTTTTTCAATACTTCAATATGTGGCAAATGTAAAAAATAAAATAAAAAAAGATATAGCGTATTATAAATACACTCACCAAGCCCGTTGTCTGTTAGGATGAAAATAACAGCCAGTGTCAGGCATATCTTCAGACTCAGTATTCCCTTCATTATTTTTGATTCTGTAATGAGGAGACGTCAGAATATTCTTTAAGAATAACCTTTGTGTGTGTATATGTCTAAATGCACTTAATCGCATAAACCCCTAACCCAGCCCACACGCGTCATTGTTTCCTGAAACCATGTGTAAGAAGTGTAACATCCGCAGTGGAAAGTTCTTGTGTTCCACCGCATACCAACATTAAGAGCATCGACTTTGATAACGCCTAAAGATTATTTAAATGCATGAACATTTAACTGCTAAATTGCTAGTTGTCACTGTAATATTGCAATAAACATTATCTTTTCGCAACAGTTTTTATGGAAAATGACACAAAAACTACGTTTTTTCTTGGAACGAATAAATTATGAAATAGATCAACTACAACAAGATATACAGTAAAACTATACATTATGTGATTCGAGACAATTCTAAACAGTTCATATAATTGTGGCAAGGGAATTTTCCTGAATTTCGATCTTATATGTGACTCATTTCTCAAGAATGCATTCCCTACTTACAAACTACTTAGGATATGGCTGGTTGACGTGACATGGCCTTTTTGTGTTTCCGAGCGTCAAACACAAATAAATACAATTTCGATTTCTAAAAAAACGTTTTTATATTGTTCAGAACATGCTGTTTAATGTGAACATACTGAACATTCGTGCAATTTATCACTTAATTCCTCAAAGATTTTCAACCAAACATGAACATTTCATATGGTGTGACTGTCCCAAGCATGTTTCACAAAGTTTAAACTTGAATAAAACTAAGAAAAATAAATGCAATGTATTCAATAAAGTACAGAATGATATCATAGATAACACAAAGTCTTAGTAGGACATAGGAGGGTTACAATGTGAGTTGTCCCTTGTCTTTTTTTCAATAAATCAAATCATTTTGGCACTCCCACTTCAGTACCCTTTCCCTGTGTCTTCTAGTGTGACACTTTTTACATAAAAATGCCAAAGATGATTGACTTTTTTTTGTCATTATTACTCTTAAATTTATGTTACCATGTCGCAGTGGGTATGCTGCTAGGATGCTAGAGCATTAGCACAATGCCCAATCTTGTGCTATGTGCATGAAACCTCATACGGTGTGACACACCATATCATATTTTGTGAAAGGTTTTGCTTGTCACTTCATATGATCCATCCGTCACACCATATGACCTTAACTTTATTTTACTACACACATAATAATTAAAAATTTGAGCTAACAATTTATTATTGTATTATAACTAATAGCTAAGCTTAATGTATGTTTTGTCCTTTTAACACTTTGTTTTGTCTATCATCACATGAAAACAAGTGAACCAGGCTGAAGCCTAGTTTTATAGCCAGGCTGGCCTTGAACGCTTTGCTAATCCGAGTGTTATTCATTTTCTTCTTTTAGCTGACCTCTCACTGTCAAAGCAGCCTAATATTTTACATTTGCTCCCATTGAAGAAGACTGTACCTACACCATTTGTCATACTTACTCATTGCTAACCTAACCTTGTTTATATGATTGATTTACTTAGGGGTGGTTATAAGTAATGAACATGTGCCAATAGTTAATATTCAACACACTTAACTGTAAACAATTTCCTAGTGATTCTATTGTTTATTAGTGTGTTCCCCACTAGAAATATGGTTCTTCATTAGTCCTTTGTTGATAACCAAGTGCTATATAATGTTTCGCGGCACAAGGTTTCAAGGTTTATTTGTCAAATGCACCGAACAACACAGCGTCATCCTGCACAATGACATTCTTGTGACATGGCATCTGACAAATAAGTAGTGAGAGTTAAGAAGAAGAATATATAAGCAAAAATAGAGCCAGACAAAATAATAATAATAATAAAATAAAGCAAAAATATACATAACACTGTACACTAGCAACAGTTTAAAAAAAGAGTGCTGCAAACTAGCAGCAATCTGGGTAGTATTATTGAACATTTAGATATGGCAAATATGGCAGTAATATATATAACAGTGTAAACTAGCACCAATTGGTAGAGTTATTGTATATTATAGATACGTAAGTGTAATAAGCTTATGAATGGTGGCATAGCCCACTACAACTACGTGGTGAGAATTTAAGGAGAAAAATGTATACATAGCAAAAATATAGCAAGAAGATAAAGCAATATTCTACATAACACTGTACATAGCAGCAGTTTAAAAAGAGTATGGTAAACTAGCAGCAATATTGGTAGTAGTATTGGGATATTATAGATATGGCAAGTATAGCAGTAATATAAATAAAAATGTAAACTAGCATCAATTTATGTAAGAGTAGGATGGAGAGTATGAACAGTATGGTAGAAGTATTGAGTACTATAAATACATTTGAGTGTAATATGCTTATGAATGGTACATGCAAAGGAATATTGTAATGCCCATTAAAAGTACCTGAAAGGACATCAGAGCATCTGGAAAGTTTGTGTATGATCAGTATGACCATGAATCAGTGTTGCTGGTTGAGGAGCCTTATGGGCTTGTGGCAATGTTTCACACCTTTGTGTGATTGTTCTTTAATGTTTTTTTGTTTAAATGTTAAATGCATATAATACGCGTATTTGCATTGACAAATTGTTGTGTGGTGTGGTTCATCCTATGGTGTGACACTATATCATTTGGAGTTACATTCAGAACTGTTACCAAAAAAGGCTTTGTTAGTGATAAATCATAAAAACATGTAAAATAGTATGAGTAGGAGACACAAGTGTTTTGAAAGATTTATGATACAAATTATGATAAAGTGAGTTTCTTAAGAAAAGTATACTCCATTTTCATTTTATATACAATAACTTTCATGTCACGCCTAATGAAAATTTTTGACACTAATACCACAAACTGGTGAAAAAATTCAGATTCCAATACAAAATTTAAAGACCAGATATATTTTTGGAGATCTCAGAGTCAGTATAACACAACTCAATAATTTTTATGCCTAATATTTGAAGTAAACAAAAAAAAATCACACTTGTTTGTCAACCACCCATATTCTATAACGATTCAGAACCATCCTATATGATTCCTATTTCCAAATAAATAGGAAGTGAAGGAAGTGCCATTGGCTAAGGAAATAATTTGAATTTCCAGTGTTCGATATACAGTATTTTTCCACACGAGGAGGTTAGAATAAAACATAAAGATGCATTCCAGTCACATGATCAACCCATTGAAAGTCCCAAGGTCCTTCAAAAACACACAATTCTAAAAAGATGATCTAACCTTGTCTAAATGTGACCTCACCTTGTCTCCTTCAGATCACCACCAATCACAATTCCAATCAAAATGAGGTTCAGGTGTGCAGCAGGTTGTTCGGGTAGGGGGATGCATTGCTCTCACAGATTTAATAGGCTAGAAGTACTCTTATTTTGGACGAAGAGATATCAGGTGGATGATGTGACTGATGTGTACTTTTAAAAATTGTAAAAATAATGACAATGCCCTTTCAGGGTAAAAGCTTGTTGAAAAGAAATATGCCTCTTTGGGGGGATGCAGTTTTGTCCTACCTGGTTGCATCACCTGGTGGTAAATTAGTGAGCAATAAGAAAGAAATAAGAAAGTACCTAACCTCACTTGTTTCGACTACTCACTGAAAACTCCCAGCCAGTCCTAGCAAAAGTCCTAGCATACTTAAGTAATTGCTCTTTGGTAAAAAGCTATCTCCTTTATAACAATTTTAATTGAAAACCATCAGAAAAAGTTACTTGTTTCAAAGACAGAAATATCTGTATTGGACCACTCATAGGGTTAAGTAAATAAAATTGGGTTATCAAAAAAAGCCCGGGGGTCAGCCTGAAGATTTATGTCTGTTAATTAATAAAATAAATAATATTCTGTAAGGGTGTTGCATGTGTATGAGTGTTTGTCAGCCAATGCATCGCTGTGAGATGGAACAGGAAGTGGGTGTATTGAGAGCTGATATCTTTTCTCAGGAAATGACACCAAGGTCATCCAACACTACTACTGCTACAGAACTTGTCTCAGGGCCACCAGCTAAAAACAGCACAGCTAGCGTGTCCGCCTTAAACCAAACAGGATAGATTATATGTTCCCCCAGGCATCTCTATTGCTGTCCTTTTTTGATCTCATGAAGAACATAGCAGGGTTTAATACATGTTTGGAAATAAGCTCAGGCTGAAAGTGATCGATTCATATCGTGATCCCAGTTGTCGTTATAATCCCATGCAGCAGTGGTTTTCAAAGCAACTGCAATTTTAGGTAACCTGTTAGACAAAGTGTCAGAGCCATATACAGTAATTATGGTTTCAAACAAATGGCCCTGCCAAAATTCTCCTCTTCAGATTGCACTGGAAACCAAATTCCATACATTTTTTGCTCTGCACTGTTTGAATATCCAGCCTCTCCATTCTGAACCATTTCATTAGTTGTTAGTCAAATGGATTCTAGTCCAGGTGTATACCTCATCAGCATGTCTCAGAGGATTCCATCTGGTCTTCAACACCTTGATAAAAAGAACATTTAATTGTATTTGAATATATACAGGTGCTGGTCATAAAATTAGAATATCATCAAAAAGTTGATTTATTTCAGTAATTCCATTCAAAAAGTGAAACTTGTATAATGTATACATTCATTCCACACAGACTGATATATTTCAAGTGTATATTTCTTTTAATTTTGATGATTATAACTGACAACTAATGAAAACCCCAAATTCAGTATCTCAGAAAATTAGAATATTACTTAAGACCAATACAAAA
>JACXGI010002869.1:9635-19844 GCA_016801175.1 Esox masquinongy
GAGATGGTCTTTAAACCCTGTCTGATTGATGAGATGGTCTTTAAACCCTGTCTGATTGATGAGATGGTCTTTAAACCCTGTCTGATTGATGAGATGGTCTTTAAACCCTGTCTGATTGATGAGATGGTCTTTAAACCCTGTCTGATTGATGAGATGGTCTTTAAACCCTGTCTGATTGATGAGATGGTCTTTAAACCCTATCTGACTGATGAGGTGTTTAAACCCTGTTTGACTCATAAGAAGGTATTTAAACCCTGTCTGACTGACGAAATGGTCTTTAAACACTGTCTGGCCATTAAAACCTGTCTCTGAATGTCTTTTATGTCTTTATTGTTCCTGTAAATTTTTGCTATGCTCATACTCAACACACTGTTCACTTATTCATCACCCAGTATTCAGCAGGTAGAAACAGTGCAATAACAGGAGCACTGGCGCACCCCGTCAACACTGCAGTACAAATATCAAGAAACAATTCCCAGTCATGATACCTATATACACAGTAGAATGTACAATATCAATGTTGAATGAGCTGTATAAGGAATGACTGTATTCAAATGCAGAATGAGGTTGTTAAATTATCATAGAGGACTGACTCGATTTGAGATGATTCTTTTATAAGAGAAAGTACTATACAAACGCAATAAATTATTATTAATACTATTTTTGTTGCTATCACTTCAACAACCTCAACCAAATACACTAAATCAAAACTAGACTTGCCCAGTGGGTTGTATCTTGGTTGGGAAGTTGAATAAATTGTACATAAATAAGTGCAGCACAGACAGTCAGTAGGTTTGTGCCTGTATGAACCATGTCTGTGTATATGTTAGACCTGATGTCCCCACAAAGACAGCCAGATCTGAAAAATAGGTCCCCATACATTCTTATTGCGGGTTTCCACTAAAGAAAATGTGATTTTCGGGTTTAGGGTTGGGTCAGCCTTAGGGAAAAACTTAAATTGGGCATGGTGTTAGAATTGATTTTACGTTCAAGTTTAAGCATTACTGTTTAGATTTAGGTGTTTGGGCTAGGTTGAGTTCAGGCATAAAAGGACAGGATATTCAGGTTTAGGTGAAGGTTAGGTTTAGGGTTAGGGAATAGGGACCATGGATTTCTGGGTCAAGGCAAGGTCTCAGGTCTCCATGAGGAGAGAGAGACAACTATGTGTGTGTGTTATCAAGGTCAAACAACGCTTGTGGGGGTCTGATGTCCCCGCAAAGACTGTACAACCAAACAAACCAGACTCCACAAGGTTTTTTAGCTAGTCTCCAATAGGAAAAATGTTACTTCTGGCTTAGAGGTTAGGTTTAGGGTAACACTTAACATTGTTGGGGTTTGTTTGGTCAAGGTGGTCAAACCTTACAAATTGGTCTCCACAAGGTTTGACGTTGACACAACTGGGGTGGTAGTTAGGCATTACCAGGTTTAGGCACCTAGGCATTCGGACTAGATTAAGTTTAGGCATAAATCTTAGGTTATTGAAGTCTATGTTAGAGTTAGGTTGCGGGTACGTTTAGAGTAATATTTAGGGATTAGTGAAAGTAATTTTAAGGGCAATCAACCTGTGTCCCCATTTATATAGCTATGCAAGTGTGTGTGTGTGTGTGTGTGTGTGTGTGTGTATGGTCAGAGAATCAATCCAAATCGCCCCAAAGGTAGAGGTCTGAGCTGCCTTACAGCTGGGGTTATAGCTGGTTTTCCAGTTTTACAAAACATATCGGTATACAGCATGTTTACAATAAAACATATTGTAATGTTTACAATACAACGAGTATAAACATGTTTTGTTGTCACACCTCAGTCAGTCACCACCAGGTAGCAGAATTGAAAAAGTAGATGAGGTTGATGGAAACATATGCATTTTTATCATTTTTTGTTGTAATCTTTTTAGTTGCTCGTATTTCTTTAGATAAACAAATAAAGAAACAACTTTGAAGTATCAAGTGGCTTAGGCTACAATCTATATGCTGTGTGACCAGCCTCCCCATTACACTGTACAACAGAAAACAATGGTACTGTTGGCTAGCGTGTTTAGGAAGGGTATTACATGTGCCAATTAATACACAATGCAACAGGAAATACCAGCTTGTTCTTTATAAGTTGGCTATCACAGACAGCTAAATACTACATTTTAGTACTTTAACATACACTATTAACCTAGAGCGACTTACATTGGCTATGAATCAGTTAAGTAGCTCAAACATGATGTTGATAAACTATCAACAGAAGCGTGATTTGTTCGTTTGGAAATAAACTGGACAGTTCCTTACCTCGTCTTTATTGTCGCCGTAATGATCGAATTGATCTGTGGCACTTGTTGTATGAACAGTAGGTTTCTACCTCCACTGATGAAAAAAAATATTCCACCGGCGTTCTCTCTTGCTGTAACCCAGAAAACAAAAAAAGTTACATTTACCGCTGATCTTTAGCCGAAGGTTAATGATGTGTTGGAGCTAGATAGCAAAGCTTCCTAGGTCCGCATATCCTTCTCGCGCACGGTCCCATCCGTTCGCACTCCGCCTCCTCCCATCCTACCTTCAGTCAGTTCAAAGAGCAAACCTCTATTCTCACTATCTTTGCCGGTGCGGACATGAACTGACCGTAAACGCACGCTGAACGCACAAATCGACGTGGAAAGCCCATATCAACAAAGGCATGGTATTAATCGCTTTGCAAACTCAGCTCGGTTAACTGCTTTGCTATTAATGTAACGTAGCAAGCTAGATACAGTTTGTTGAAATATTTATGGAAGTAGGCTTGTATCATTATACGTCATTCAAATTAGAAGGCTGCATGTTGGAAAAAACATTGAATCCTTCATTGGTCAAAGAACCGAACCCACCTGATGAAAACATGGAGGATACTAACTTCAAGTGTTGATGGTATTGTATAGTGAAGTGAATAGGTAATTTCCATGAAAAAACTCAATGTACATGTGAAGATATTTGAAGGTTCAATGACATTTCCCCTTTACTCTTACCGAGGAGAATTTCTTTGCAGATGAGAGAAATGTGTGTTTTGTTTCCAAGAGAAAATAATGACATGATATAAGTCCTGTCTAGACCTTTGATTTAATGGATGGTTGGTTTGGTGCAAATGGTTCTGTTGCTCTCTCACATTTATCTTGATTTTTACTAACCAGTGGGGTCAATTGGTAGGCCTACCTGAACTTTGCAGAAAGTTCTGTTCATGGTCACGAGGGATTTTCCCCCAGAAAGTGAACAATGATTATTTTTTACAGTGAAAACGTAAGGTGGTGGAAATTAAAATTATGAATAATTTCGTTTTAATTAGCAATTGATAAAATACAAAACTATTGAACATTTGGTCAGTTGAATGTTAGTGAATGTTAAAAAAATACTTCTTTCAACTGAGAAAATTGTGGAACAAGTTGTCAGGGGAAGGAAGTGATCATTGTGGAGTCACTGGAAACTGAACAATGAAAAAGCTCTGAAATGCTCAGCGACTGCATGACTTGGAAATGTGAGAGATTATGGAGGACTAGGTTTACCGGAGGGTAGCTCAGCCAGGTCAAAACGTTAACAGACACACCAAAGGTCCCATAACCATCTCATCCTTGCACAACCATTTAAAACAAAAGATCATCCTTTGTGTCTCAGCAACTGACTGGTGTGTACGGAGGCAAAATGCTTCCTTGAAATCCTAAATAAGTCACCCAGGGGACTGCCCCATTCCCATCCCCCACTTCAGGGGATTTCTGCTAGCAAGTGATTAGGCTCACCCCAGTGGCATGTGTGCAATAAGCATCTCTACCCCCAAAATCTTAGCCTGGCCCCAGGTCCCATGAAGATTACCAATGAAGGCCTTGTTCCTTTGACACTTCCTATCTGTCCTTTTCATTGATAGACCTACATCAAAAATAAATCTTGACAGCAAGTCAATTTTCTTGTCAAGGATTAAACCAGTTTTCAAAATGGGGCAAAAATACAGTCAATTATGAGGAAAAAAAAGGGTGTTGGCTGCATAGTCAAAGAATCATAGAATTAATATTGCGTATTGTTGGAGGATTACTGTGCTTTTTTTCAGGTATGAGTTCCCGGAAACCCTTACATCATTATTTATTTGCAGGACAAAAGACATAATTACACATTTTGAGAGTTGTTTATTAGTAATATTCAATACAAACATTTCTAAATGTAGACGAATGGCATGTACAGTACGTAATGTTCTGATAGTTAATCTTCTGAAAATATTATTCAGAAATATTGACTGTAGAATTGGACAGATCATTGTTTTAGGGGAGGTTAACAACATCATGAATATTAATTCACGGAAGGGATTATGTCCCATCAGTGTCCCTCATGGAGCAGATGTTAACATGGACCCTCCGGGACAGGAGAGGCCCTGAGCTGATTGACACACACCGTGCCAACGCCTCTAGCAGGGCTCCTGTCACTGTGTCAGCGTGCATCTTGTCAAAACGTCGGCCATTGGCCGCGACTTCCATTAGACTTGACCTTGGTTAACTGGTAACATGATATCTGACGTTCAGATATCACCTCTCATTAACTTTGCAAACCCCAGCAGTTTGTGTTGTGAATTTGTGTACGATCCTTATCAAACATAAGACAGATGAATCATTGTGGTGTTGAATACATACAAGCTAGTCCATGTTTAGATGTCCCGTCTAAAGAGCAGTCAGAACAGGTACAGTGGTTTTGTACTGAATCAGCCACCAGTCCACAGTCGTTTTGTTCTTTTCTTTTGAATGAAAGGATGATTTTTGTAATACCCAGGTCATAGTGAATTAATCCACCATTAGTCTACTCCCCTTCAGCTTTGTCCCCCCATCCCCCTGTCTCCTGTAAAGATGGGGTGTATAGTGGGAGGATATTGCAGAGGAGGGTGGAGAGGGTATTTTTTGTTTGGCAATTTCCTATATTTCTCTAATGTGTCTCGCTTTATCTCCGATTTCAGGTTCTATAGGCAGTGGTTTTGCATTATGATTTGCTATTGATAGTTGTGATAATATTATTTATTGTATGTTGTGTTAAAAATGTATATTTCTACTCGCATATTTTCTGCTGTAAATTTGCCCTGTTTGCAAATACTCAAATGTTGATTTATGGTCCAATTTTTCCATAAAGACAATAATAATAATAATAATACACTACATGCACAATTATTAGGCAAGTGAGTATTCTGATTGTATCATTATCAAATTCGTATCAAATTAACTGCAAAAGACTTGAGAAGAATTAAATGTCAAGCTACCAGGAACCCATTATCCTCCAGTGCCACCATATTCCAGAACTCCAACCTATCTGGAGTGTCCAGAAGCACAAGGTGTCAAGTGCTCAGAGACATGGCCAAGGTCAAGAAGGCTGAAACATGACCACCACTGAATAAGATTTGAAATGTACTGTATAGATTGGGCAAAAAAATACCTGAAGACAGATTTTTCAAAGGTC
Source organism: Esox masquinongy (assembly GCA_016801175.1). Lineage (NCBI taxonomy): Eukaryota > Metazoa > Chordata > Actinopteri > Esociformes > Esocidae > Esox > Esox masquinongy. The sequence goes on from JACXGI010002869.1 coordinate 15,068, forward strand.
TTATGGACAGATGAAATGAGAGTGACTCTTGATGGACCAGATGAATGGGGCCGTGGCTGGATCACTAATTGACACACGGCACCACTTCAGTGAGGTGCCAGCCAGGTGGAGGAGGGCTACTGGTATGGGCTGCAATCATTAAGGATGAGGTAGTTGGACCTTTTCGGGTTGAAGATGGACTGAAACTCAACTCCCAAACCTACTGCCAGTTTCTGGAAGACACTTTCTTCAAACAGTGGTGCAGGAAGAAGTCCTCAGCATTCAAGAAGGCCATGATCTTCATGCAGGACAATGCTCCATCTCGTGCATCCAAGTACTCCACTGCTTGGCTAGCCAGCAAGGGTCCCAAAGATGCCCGAATAATGACCTGGCCCCCTTCCTCTCCTGACTTAAAATATATTGAGAATTTGTGGGCCCTTCTCAAACGCGAGATTTACAGTCAGGGAAGACAATACACCTCTTTGAACAGCATTTGGGAGGCTGTGATTGCTGCTTCAGCGAAAGTTGATCGTGAACAAATCAAGAAACTGACACTCCATGGATGGAAGGCTCATGGCAGTTATTGAAAAGAAGGATGGTTATATTGGTGACTGAATATTTTTGAAAGGACAAAAAGTTTAATTAATAGTCATTTTGTGTTACTTATTTGTTGAACTTTAAAAATTTAGAATAAACATGTGAGTTGGGAAGAATTATTTTTGTAATTTAGTTGCCTAATAATTCTGCACACCAATTGTTGGCTAATAATTCTGCACACACATGTATTCCCCTGAGAAAGATCAAACATTCAGGTTTGAGGTTCAATTATATTTTGGATTGACTGAGAGCATTGTGTTTGTTCAACAATAAAATAAATCTGGAGGAATACGATTTGCCTAATTGTGCACAAAGTGCAGAAAAGCTTCAGGTGTAATTCAGATAAATACATTGCTGATATTATCACATGAATGTACCATTCTGAAACATTGTTAAATATAAGATATCTTTTACAGTTTTCCTTGAACATAATCATTTCAAATATCCTTAAGCAAGTTTCTTTCCTAGGCTGTGACAGCATCAATTGTTTAAATAGTCAAGCCTTACAGACAGCTTTCCTCTTGCCTAACACTACCATCTAGTGGAGAAAATGTGGAACTAAACAGTATTCACACTGGCACGGCAGCCTAACATCTTCATTTATGCAAAAAAAATAATAATAATTTCAGATGGCCTACAATATTGTGGTCAGGCAAATAAGTAACATTGACCAGTATTCTTTATATCAGCTGAGTACAAAACAGTTGCAGCAGTTAGTGGTGTTGCTCTTTCATTTGAAACAGTTGTTTATCGAATGACATCTAGAGTGCTTAAAGTCTGGTCTACAACAGACTGTATATAAACCAGAGGAAAGTAGGGACTTGGATGCAAAGATTCCTTTTCTGTCTTTGCTCAGGATCATGATTGTGATGAAGATTATGATGAAAATGACCATGAGTCATGCCATAGACAAGTGATTTGTGGGATATTGATGTTTGACATGGATATATAGTTTAAAAAATCAGCCAAAATAACAGATATAACTCGGCGGAAATTGGACACTTCCTTTTCCGCTCAAGTACCTTTCCTGAAGATTCAGAAAATGTTGTGCAGACGGACTCCTTTTGTCACACCTTGGTTGACACAGACTCACGTAGACTAAAGCAAAGCCGATGTGTAACGCTGCCTTAGCTGTGATTCCCCTCTGTGGCCAGATGTCAAGTACCAATTAAGCTAAACATCTAGAAAGTGTAGAGCGGTGAACATATCAATTGGTCTAATAGAGTGCACGTATTAAGGACAGAGTAGGTTTATTACAGTGTGTGCTGTAAACTTTGGGACATTCATTGTTCCGACTGAAGGTCATCCTGATGTGGAGACAACATGTGACTCAGTTTCTAAACAGCATTAACCCTGGAATGAAGACCCTTTTCAAACACTGCTTTCCTGTGTTCTTCTAATTTAACGCGCTCTGAGCTTTTTCTCCCTTTCCTTTCTCCATGGGAAATTTGCATCAGTGGAGTGTATATCGATATGTTGTAAAACAGCCCTGGGCCAAAAGTTTCCTATAGCCATAGATGAACAGAGCCTCACAACTGCTGTGTTTAGATCTTTCTACAGGTTGTCAATAAGATTAAGATCTAGATCTGGACTCATTGCTAGCTGCTGCTAGCAATGAGTCCAGAACACTTTCCCCATAACTGTTTACGGTGACTTGGCTTTGTGACAGTGGTTTTGACATTGCGATCCATAATGCATTAGTATCCCCTTGATTTCATGATGCCATGCACACGTTCAAGGCACCCAGTGCCAGAGGCAGCAAAGCAACCACAAAACATCACTGAACCTTCACCAGTGTTTTTTTTTGTTCTTTTTGGGGAAAGTGTTCTCCCAGGATTCATTTTGTTTTCTGTAAACATAGAGATTTTTTTGACCCTAAAGCTCAATCTGTCCACAGGACATTGTGCTTGAAGGATTGTGCCATTTTCAGATGTGTTTTGGCAAATTGCAGACATTCTTAAGTTTCTCTCGTCAGTGGTCACAAAAGTGTCTGGAGATTTGTAGCCTGTTCATTGTCCATGCTTAGCTACGATTTTGTCTTACCTCAGAAAATGTGTACATTGCAGTACACACAGTGACACAAAACAGGAGAATGAGTCCTTTTTTCTATTCAAACTGGTTGAATTTGTGATTATTATTTTGCAGACACCTGCAACTCACCAAAGGTGAGTACAATTCCAAAGTAAAGGAGAATCACTAGCTTGAAATCTATTCTTTCTTAATTCTACCAATGAAATTGCCTGGGCCATTTTTAGATTTGTTTGTTGAATAACTTAAGATTTAGTAAAGTTTTCAGTGGGTTTGGTTTTAATCTGCAGCTAACCAAATAAAAAGTGTATGTGGATACTCAAAAATTTCGATATTTGAATTTTTTTCTAGAAGCAGTGGATCAATTAAACAAATGCAAGTGGTCTAGTACTTTGGGCTAATACTGGACTATAATGCAGATGCCAAGGTCAGTCGTACATATTTTGAATCAACTTGGGTTACACAATAACCTTGGTTGGGTTCATGTTATGGTGTTACATTTAGGTCAACACTGACTTTATGGTCAAAGTCAGCCCAGTTTGTTTTTTCAGTGCTCAAACTAAGTGCAACTTAGCTGCCACGATTTCAAATTAACATTTACTCTTTTTGTGTGTTTGACTTAATTTTACACATACTTTCAATTCTGTACCATCAATCACAGATTTCTTTTGTCAAATTTCCATTCCAGTTTGACTGCTTTTCTAGAACAAATTATGTATTATTTGTATAAAGCGCAAGGGTGTCAATACTTGAGCCCACAACTGTGTACCTGTTTGGAGTGTCTTAAAAGTCAAATTTTCACCCAGAACCAAATTTTACATGTGCTTTAGTGAAAATGTTTTGATTTCTAGGGTCGACATATTGGTTAGGTAACTAAGCTACCCCGCTATCACCTACAGCTGGAGTGATGCTACATCACAACCAGATTCTCTTGTGTTGTCATGGTGATACACGGCCGTATAGATGTTTCTAGATCAGCTGCTTCCAATGTGAGTGGGTTGTCCCGTCCGGACCCCTTGTTGCGACTATTATTCTACTGTTCCCACGGTGATGCTTAGTTATTGGTTTCAGGCTTGCTCTGACAAGTCTCTCAGTGTGTGTGGTGGAGGGCGGGATCACTTAGAAGGTGATATAGGACAAGAATTCGCCCCAAGGGTTGAGGATGACATGTCTGTGAGCTCCCCTAGCATGTCAGGTTGATTAACTGGACTGGAGGTGTCTCTATGTTTCATGCAGGCAATGGGTTCAAGATGATCAGTCAAAGAACTACTTTCATAACGTTTCTGGGGTCATTTGACTGTAGAATTGGACAGTCAAATGACCCCAGCTTTGTCATTGGTGGCATTCTTGCAGGAATGCTGGTGAGATGTTTTGTAGATTGACACAGAACACAATGGCTTGGTGGTTTTGTAAATACTTCATTTGATGAACACAACATTTCTGTCTTGGTAAATGGTGCAGACCCAGTATGCTACTTGATAGGTTTCGTAATCCATAATAATATGAACAGCTTAAATATACACTACAAAAGTCTTATGCACCTGAAAGTCAAACTAAGGCCGTTTATTTGTGTTGTGTTTTAATAAAAAAATATATGTACATAATATTTAAAAATACATGAACATAATATATATATATATATATATATATATATATACAGGTGCTGGTCATATAATTAGAATAATTATATATAATTAGAATCATCAAAAAGTTGATTTATTTCAGTAATTCCATTCAAAATGTGAAACTTGGATATTATATTCATTCTTTACACACAGACTGATACATTTCAAATGTTTATTTCATTTAATTGTGATGATTAAAACTGACAACTAATGAAAATCCCAAATTCAGTATCTCTGAAAATTAGAATATTACTTAAGACCAATACAAAAAAAGGATTTTTAGAAATATTGGCCAACTGAAAAGTATGAATATGAAAAGTATGAGCATGTACAGCACTCAATACTTAGTTGGAGCTCCTTTTGCCTGAATTACTGCAGCAATGCGGCGTGGCATGGAGTCGATCAGTCTGTGGCACTGCTCAGGTGTTATGAGAGCTCTGATAGGGGCCTTCAGCTCTTCTGCATTGGTCTGGGTCTGGCGTATCGCATCTTCTTCACAATACCCCATAGATTTTCTATAGGGCTAAGGTAAGGCGAGTTTCCTGGCT
>JACXGI010002869.1:25120-44927 GCA_016801175.1 Esox masquinongy
CCCCCCCCCCCCCCTACACAGCTGCCTCTCACCAGGACCAGTTGGGGTGTCTATAAAGTGGGGGACAGGAGTGCCCGAGAGGAACCATTGCATTAAAGGGACTTGCCGCCCATTCGTGTCGATGCCCTGGAAGAACACAAAAACACACCAGCTTAAGAGCCACGTGACAATTACAAAGATTAGAAGAAGCAGAGCATCCAACGCCACAGGGTGTCTCAGCAGAGAGAGGCATTAGAGAGGTCCTTGGTATCCAAGGTAGCTAGGCCTCAACAGGACATCTGTCAATTGGAGTTTCCTGCGTGCTGTGCTTATATGGCAGGTCTTCAATAGCAGATCTTACGACCCGCTGCCTTCCTCATTGACATCGAGAAATGTCCCGAGGCTATGCATATTTTTTTTTAGTTTCCAAAGCCTGGACTGCAATTGCAATTTCTCAAAGACAAATGTATATAATGTACCATCCGTTACCTTATTATCTTGTCTGTAGACTGACTTGACCATAATGATAATTAATTGAGAATTCAAAATGACAATGATATGAATGCATACAATAGTAATATTATTTGAGTTGGCTCCCTGTAGACAAAAATATTATCAATTTTTAATTAAATTAATCTGTAATCTAGAGCCCTTACACAACCCAGTTTCCAAAAATGTTGGGATGCTGTGTAAGATGTAAAAAAAAACAGAATGCAATGATGCGCAAATTGTTTAAACCTTATATTCAACAGAAAAATAGTACAAAGACGACATATCAAATGTTGAAACTGAGAAATGTAATTGTTTCTTGAAAAATATATATGCCCACTTTGAATTTGATGCCTGCAACACATTTTAAAAAAGCTGGGACTGGGGCAACAAAAGACTGGAAAACTTGTGTACTGCTAAAAAAATTACCTGGTGGAACATCTCACAACTAATTTGGTTATTGAGCAACAGGACAGTAACATGATTGGGTATAAAAAGAGCATCCCAGAGAGGATGAGTCTATGAGAAGTAAAGATAGGGCGGGTTTCACCCCTCTGTGAAAGACTGTGCAGGCAAATACTGTAGTGCAACAATTTAAGATTAACATTTCTCAATGTAAAATTGCAAAGGGTTTGGGGATCTCATCATCTCGGTACATGATATCATTAAAAGATTCAGAGAATCCAGAAAAATCTCTGCACGCAGGGTCAAGGCCAAAAACCAGTATTGGATGGCCGTGATCTTCGGGTCTTCAGGCGGCACTGCATTAAATACAGACACGATTCTGCGGTGGCCATTACTGCATGGGCTCAGGAACACATCTGAAAACCATTGTCTATGAACACAGTACGTCGCTGCATCCACAAATAAAAGTTAAAACTACCATGCAAAGAAGCAACCATATATAAAAAAGATCCAGAAACACCGCTGCTTTCTCTGGGCCCAAGCTCATTTAAGATTGACTGAGGTGAAGTGGAAATCTGTCCTGTGGTTTGACGAATCAAAATTTGAAATTTTGGGAATCGTGGACGCTGCCTCCTCCGGGCTTGTTATCAGCCCATAGTTCAAAAGCCAGCATCCCTGATGGTATGGGGGTGCATTATTGCACATGACATGGGTATCTTGCACATCTGTGAAGGCGCCATTAATGCTGAACAATATATACAGGTTTTGGAGCAATATATGCTGCCATCCAGATGACATCTTTTTCAGGGAAGGCCTTGCTTATTTCAGCAAGACAATGCCAAACCATATTCTGCACATATCACAACAGCATAGCTCCATAGTAAAAGAGTCTGGGTGCTAAACTGGCCTGCCTGCAGTCCAGACCTGTCACCCATTGAAAACATTTGGCGCATTATGAAACGAAAAATACGACAAAGGAGACCCTGAACTGTTGAGCAGCTGAAATCCTATATCAAGCAAGAATGGGAAACATTTCACTTTCAAAACTACAGCAATTGGTCGCAGTTTCCAAACACAGAGTATTGTTAAAAGAAGGGGTGAGGCAACACAGTGGTAAACATGCCCCTGTCCCAATTCTTTTGAAACGTGTTGCTTTACAGAGTAATAACTGGGTGACAGCATTCCACATTCAAGATATGTTTTTGAAAATGAATCGAACTAGAATAAATGGACTCATGAACAAAATTAAGGCAAAGAAATCTACTACCCTCAAACAGAGAACACTGTATTTTTAGACCCTGTTTCTACATGGAAACGGTTGAATCACATCACATCCCATCCTTCCTGTTTTTCTGTAACCACAGGCTGTTCTAAATATATTTACCTCGGTATCTTGGAAAAAGACTGATATATTTTCAAAAAAATAATCACAAGATACTCCAAATATATCATTTAATTCTTGTACAGTCAAATCGTATTTCCACAAAATAAGTTTGGAATAATACTGTGAGACTGTACAAATAAAGATATGGCTTAATATTTCTGCTTGTTTTACTGGGATGGAGTTTTGATCTGTCTAGTGACATCACCAAGCGCTAAAGTAGTGAATAGGGCAGAACGAAATAGAGTTCTGAGCCTTTCAACTAATAACATTATGTTCTTTCCACTCCCACAACTCCTAGAAAGTCCTTGCAATATTTGTGCTTACGAAATTGCTTTGAAATTGATGTTGTCTTTATTTTTTTCTATTTCAGTTGTCACTTAATCACAGTGCGATGCTAGAAATGAGCTGATATTGCGTTGGACATTTTAGGATTTACATTTGTAGTAAGTCTTTAGAAATATGATTTAACATGTTTTTTAATGACTGTTTTGTTAACGGCTACATGTTTGATTGTGTGTATGTGGTGTACATTGGAGAAAAACTGATCATTGACTAGTTCAGAATGCTCATTAGTCACATTTCGAAAACAGTTCAACCTGTGCGCTTCAGGATACAGGCTGTTTGAATTTTTATGCATGTATCTTTCCTGATGTGAAATATGGTTTGAGGGAGTGTTGTGTATGTGAATTTATTCATCATGTTTAGTCTAAATAATCCAATATTATCAATTAAATATCAAAGCTGTTTGCATATAAGGCATCCAATCCCCAGACTTGTAATAATACCTCACAAAGCAAATTGGGGATCGGAAAGTGAGGCATTATTGTGTCATTACCGGAAACACTGCCTCCCTCTTGTGCTTTAAAAAGACCCTGGGTTTTAAACCACACATTGGTGTTAGTCTTAAAAGTATCACGGCCAGTCATGAAAATAAAAAGGTAGGACATTATCAACTGTCTTTCATAAAATATCATACTAAACACTATTTCGGCTATCAGAATGATAGTATTTTAAATTGAGAGTTTACTTCATTTTAAATTCAGTACGCCTTACAGGTTTATTTAGCTTTATTGAATGGTTGTAACAACACCGTGATACATGCTCTGTACTAAAGCTTTCAAAATTGCCGTATACACAATTGGCAACACTTTTGATGTGTGTCAAAGCACCAAGCCACACTAAGCACAGGGTAATAGTTCACAATGACTTTGGTGAGGAAATGTAATGCCTGGAGAGCATGCTTTATCTAGTGGCATGTGGAACGTTGAGGTCAGTCCTTCTCTGGTTGTCATGCTTCTGTACTGTGTCATTGATTTTGTGTGTATGTGTGTGTGTTCTTTTTATTTTTGTTTAAATGGGAAGATCTGCATGTTCAATCACTGAACTGGTATCCTCAGTGAGTTGGATGTACAACCATGTTTTTTGTTGTATATCTACACTGTTTTTAACATTGTTATGAGTCCTCGCAAAGCAAATTTAACATTCCTTAATGGAAGCTGGGGAAAATGCTCTGCTATTGCTATTGAAATGTATGATAACAGGGAGTAGACAAAATATTAAAACAGGCTTATGTTATCTAATTGATCATTGGTCTTGAACATTTTTGTCACCCATGTTTGTATTAACCTAGCATCCATTTGCATTTATTAAAATGTTTGTATTGCCCAAAGATATTTAGGAAGTTTTGGATGTTACTGAAATGAAATCCTTAAATAAATGAAATTTTGGTTAAGAATATTCGATGATGGGTGGTTAAAAATATAAATGTAAATATATCAAAAGTACTTTCATTTAGTTTTAATTTAGTTCATTTCTTTGACATTTTGTGAAAAATCCAAAAACATATTTGGTACATTTGTCTTTACTGTCCTTTGTGGCAAAGATCAATAGAGGTCAGTCTGACACAGCCTGAAAATTAGCCACTGCAAATGTTCCTCTTTTGTTCAGAAAGATGGTACAGTCTGGTTATATAGTTCCTGTATTGCACAATGACGAATTGATATTTGCGCTTGTCAATTTTGGTATGGCTCCCAACACCATGGACACCAAAATGGTGTTGTTGTCAATGGTGTTGGAAGCCATACCTAAATCAACAAGAGCAAATATAAAATCCTCATTGTGCAATACCGGCTTTACTACATCTGTGTTGTTACTGTAACAATATGTCTAAGGGCACCAACATCATGTCTTTTATACATCTATGTATTTTCTGTAGCAGTATGTCTGTGGGAAAAAAACATCACATCTTTACTACATCTGTGTAGTTACTGTAACAGTATGTCTGTGGACACCAACACCATGTTTTTACTACATCTGTGTAGTTACTGTAACAGTATGTCTATGGACACCAACAACATGTCATTACTACATGTGTATTTATTGTAACAGGGACAATGGAAATTCTGCTATTTCAATTCTGCTTGATCTTAGTGCTGCCTTTGACACGACTGATCATACCATTCTTCTAGATCGTCTTAAGCTAGAAGTTGGCATTCAGGGTGTTGCACTAAAGCTGTTTACATTATATTTGAGAAACAGGACATTTTCTGTAAACATCAGGAATTTCTCCTCCTCCTCTGCATCAATCACCTGTGGGGTACCTCAAGGTTCTGTCCTAGGCCCTACCTTATTCTCGTTATACATGCTTCCCTTGGGGTCCATATTTCAGAAATATAACATCTCTTACCATTGCTATGCCAATTACATCCAGTTATACCTTCTCTTGAAACTTGGTGACAAGAAATCCCTGAAATCACTCTCTGATTGTCTTAGAAACATAAAATACTGGCTAGCTAAAAACTTTCTCCAATTAAACAACACAAAAACAGAAGTTGCTGTATTTGGCCCCAAAGACTCAACCAAAGGTATTGTTAATTATTTAGGGCCTCTATCCATCAATGTACCTGGCTATGCAAAAAATATTGGGGTTATTTTTAACTCTGATCACAAATTTGATAAACAAATAAATGCTTTTGTCAGAGGTAGCTTTTTCCAGCTCCGGGCCATTGCCAAATTGAAACCCATTTATACTTTCAAGGATTTGGAGACAGTTATTTATGCATTCATTTCCTTCCATCTGGAATATTGCAACTCTTTGTATATGGAAGTCTGTCAGTCTTCCTTGTCTCACCTTCAGCTTGTCCAAAATGCAGCTGCTAGGCTTTTAACTGATTCAAAGAGAGAGAGCATTACTCCTGTATTGGCCTCTCTCCACTGGCTACCTGTTAAATATAGTGTTGATTTTAAGGTTCTTTTATTTGTTTTTAACGTGCTACATGGATCAGCACCCTCCTATATATCTGACTTCCTTATCCACCACTCTTCCTCCAGGACCCTTAGGTCTTCCAACCAATTGCTTTTGGGTGCTTCACGGTCCCGTTTAAAGGGGAGGAAGTTGTGTTTATGTCTGTCATGTCATATGAAAATATGTTTAGTTAGCTATATGTTTCATGAATGATTTTGTTTTTAATGTCCTAGACATTTCATTGTACAGCACTTTGGTTGACACTTGTTGTTTTTAAATGTGCTTTATAAATAAATGGGACTTGACTGTGTCTATGGACACCAACAGGATGGTGTGTATTTACTGTAACAGTATATCTATCGACCGGAGGCCCAGCAGCCAACTCATTCTTTTGAAGTGGATTCTTTCTCTTATCACTGGGGTTATCTAGATGTTTTAGGGAGTTGTTGTAGGACCATGAACTCTCCACTGTGCTGTGGTATGGGCCCGGTGATGCTAAGTGATAGCTGCAGACCGTGGCTGGATTTGACATGACTGGCTAATTAGTGCGATTATCACACAGCTGCGCAGGCTGAGAGGCTTTGCTGAGGTTTTATCAAAAGGATCACTTACCCAGGGAATGCCTCATCCTGACAGCACATGCACTGGCACATCCATTTAGGTTCTGGATCGTAAGGGTCCATCTCGAGAAACACATTGTACATTATGGTAGAGGAGAGGTGATGGGAATAACAGTGATGGAAAATAGTGACTTATTGCTCATTTGTATTATTGCACATGAGTAAGAGTGCAAAGCTTGATTAGACTAGATGTGAAGACTCGTTTCACCAAGGCAGGTCAGTGTTGTGGCCAGTTTGCTTCTGCCAGGTCTCTGGGGTTTTATGTCTCCTAGAGCCCCATTTATACCAGTCTCTAGCATGCGTCCTTCATCCAGATCTTGACTTCACCTTGTCTGTTTACACTTATAAGTTAGGATCGCAATCTGAATACAATGCATCTTCTAATTGCCTAAACCTGTATACAAAAGTAGACACAATCTGAATCAAGGTCAGGAAAAAAAATGCTTGTTAAAACCAGGTATGAACAGGTCTTAAGAGCTGGATTTTTAAGCCTCAGCCTGTCATTGTGTGTGTGTGTCCTGACCAGCAGTGTCTCTCTTCTGTGTCTCTCCCCAATTTCCTTCCTGCTCTGGGTGGGCCATTGCCTCCAGAGATCCCCTGGACCTGCATGGGTCCCCCAAGCCCCCCCGGAGCTCCACCTCGTCCCCGGAAGTGACGTCACGCGTCCTGCTCCGCCAGCAGCTGATGCGGGACCAGCTCGAGCAGCAGGAACAGAGAGACAGGAGAGACAGGAGCACCAGGCACCCCTTGCGCCCCGTCCTGCACCCTAGCCACCCCCAGACGCCCGGCTTCGATGCCACACCACCGCCTGACTTGCCCGCGGTGACCCCTGTGCCTATGGAAGTCCTAAAGGTAAGACAACTACGGTGCCAGGCAAGCTTAGCCACTCGCTTGTTACCAATTTGGGTGCCACAGGAGATGCCTGAAAGCAGGGGCATTGATTCTCTGACTTGTATTTGTCTTTCATTGATTCCTGGGGACACGTTCCTATTTTGTTGTTGTTGCTGCATGGCAATGCTGAATTTGGAAATGAATTCAAATATTTTATTTAATGTGATAACGAACAGATTACAATTGATAGCAGTTTGTTTAGATTATTTATTCAACACCACTGTGGAGCTTTGCTACCGCAGTAGCAAAATTGCAGTGACTGTATCACCTAAAAACTGCAGCTCTATAGGACTAAACTGTATTAAATCTATAGGGGGATTATCTCCTCACAGAATTCCTGTTTCCAGACATTTGGCATTCAGCATGTTTAATCCTATTTGCTCCACTACATTGACATATTTTCATTGCTTTGATTTTTGGTACGTCCGAGTGGACCCTAAAACCGATGGTAGTAGTAAGAGTTTCAGAATGAGATTACAGAAGTCAGAATAAATGTTTTCCCAAGCCAAAAGTTAGGAATCAATAACGGGTAAGAACGGATAATGTTTAAATTGCATGTGTTCATTGCTTTCTTTCACTGTAACTAAATGTTGTAATAATTGGTTTTGCATACATAATCTGTCCAGACTTACAGACCATTTTTATTGGATGCCAAATAATCAAATTAGTCTTTTCCATGGAAGAAGTGCTTGTTAGAAACAGGACAGGGTCAAGCAGCAACTCTCTTCGCTTTAAATGTGTCCAATCCTTACACATTGGCTGATTTGGATTGGTGCAATATTGGAGACTAAAACCATTCATTTGTCTGCAATCAGCCTCAGCTGTTATATGGTGTATTGATACTTACTCTGAATATTTGTTTGGCAGGTTTTTCTCTTAAACTAAATGGTTAATCAAAGACACATAATCTGAGATATTTTGTGTATGGAAAGATCTTTAAGTAAAGTATCTAGTAATATGGGTGCTCTTGTAGAGACAGTATTAGTGAACAATGAGGGATTTATGTGAGCAAAATGTTCAGTCCTAACTATGATTGGCTTTTGGAGCTGCAAGATTTTCATGGTTACTGAGGTCAACTTCCTGTACATTGTGATGGCCAGAGTAGTCTGTAGTGAGAACATTTCCCAAGAGTTTGTCCAGAACTGCGCATACAGAAATAATCCATTATGCAGTCATATCAATGTAGTTTTTCCATTTGAGACATACGATGATTCTGGCCCCACCCAATCTTAAACATGTTATTTTTAATTATCAGATTGTTTAATTATTTATTAATTGGCCTATATTTTAAATTCAGTATTTTTTCAACTGAGCTCTAATAGTCCTACTCTTTCCAGGAAGGCTGTATATTTATTTAATTGGGGAAATGCTTAACATTAAAGAGGTTCTTGGATGTGTAGACTGTTATTAAATTGTATAAAGTATCCACCAGTATGGTCCTGGTAAATGCATTCTGGCAGTTTGAACTTGACCTGTCTGTGCCTAGATTAACAGGGTCCCTCCAAAACTATGCAGGCAGGCAAAATTAGCTTAGAGGTACCAGGCAGAGCCACTGGTCCATGAAAGTGAAAACATTAAGCTCAGATGAGTTTGTCTAAAGACTGAGGGGACCCTTAATTAGCCAGGTTACCTCTGACCCTGCGAGAAACTAGTAAGGAACCAGTTCAGGGATGAAGAAAATGGCAGGCAGGGAGTTTTACCACACACAGAACACTAAGTCAGCAAAGAATGCCTGTAATTAGGCCCAATGCTTTCATTCATGTTTAAGCTTGTTTAAGAAGAAAAAAACTGTGTTGACATCACAGGATGATATCAAACAAGTGCAAAAGATTCATTTTATACAGTTGAAGAACATACAATAACTCATTAGGCCATTATGAGCTTAGTTTAACTTTCATCAGATCCCCCACAGTAATATTGTTTTAACCCATTCTATCTAAACACTGTAATTTCAAACATGTACTATATAGATTCAAAACAGGACTATACAGACTACACATTTAATCTCAGGTTTGGTCAACTAGTATACATAGCTTTATTATGAACTCTAGAGTGGTCATATTTATCCAGTCCCATCCCTTAGCTCTTTTCTTCAGATGAAGTCTCAGTTTCTGCTTTGTTGATGTCAATTGCCTCTAAATTCTCAGCCATTCCTATCAGAACTATAAACACATCCTTTCTAAAAACATTGTAGAGACCGAGGGACTATTAACACTGCAAAATGTTCAATTAGATTGACAACACTAACCCAAGATTTGCATTGGCAATACAATTTTTAAAGAATATTTAAATTATCCGAAAATCGAAATAATTGCATGTCACATTAATGTTTGACACTTTCTGCGAGAGGCCCTCCACCAATCGCTAGTGTGAATAAAATATGTCCCCCAGTGTGTTTTTTAGTCATGCGAGCTATGAGGGTTACGTTTGGAATTCAAAGGCCGCTCCTACCCCCATCTACATTATGAACAGACACTGATAGACATTCACCAGATAAGCTAACATAAGTTTAATAGCTGGACAGGTTATCTAGCTAATTGTCCTCTTTTTACACAAATGGCTTGCTTAGGTTGATTAATAAAGTTGTGAGCATACTGCCTCTGGTCACCGGCATCTCTGTTTCCTTTTGTTTTAAATTAAGTTTGACTGGCTGGCTCACCTGTTACCTAGGTTAGCTGGTATTAGCTAGTTTAGCTGAATTCACTAGCTAGATAATGTTTGACAAATCCTGAAATTTTTAGGACTGTCAGTCTCAAATGTATGTGCTACACTGGTTAGCAGTATCCCTATTATCTTTAGCTTCATTTGTTTGACTGGTTGGCTCAGCTAGCTTAGCTAGCTCAGCTGACAATAGCATACAGAGAAATCATGCTTATTTTCTTTTCTGTATTTCTGTCATACTTCAGAAATAGTCCCTATTGGTGCACAAATTTCTTTAGGTAGAAAATTATACAATATAACTTATTAATTTTAGCAAGTTTAGAGAACTTTTGCACCTATTGCCAAGCAATGTTAGCTCACCGCGTTCCCATCACAAATATGAATAGAAAGTGTACAGTATCTAGATGCTATTGAAACTTTTTTAAATTGAAAACTCATTGCGGTAGCTCTTGCTTAACTTCAGTACTGTATGCAGTACATCTTGTTGAGTGTTATTGGACTTATGACTTAAGTCATATTTCCTGTCTGGTTGTGACCTGTAAAAGCTATGGTAGTGCTGCATTGGTTAGTGCTCAGTAGAGCCAAATTACAATAAAGGGTTATTGTATGATTATCACAATCTGACATCAATAAGGTCTTTTAAGGCTAAACAAAGCTTAATCTGGGTAAGTAGGGATAACCGTCTTGCTCAGGGACAGAACAATAGATATTTCACTTACCAGTCAGGTCCTCTATCAGTTAGGTTACCTGCTGCATTGTTATCCATAACCCCAAAATAAATAAGCCAAATTCATAAACTGCATTCTTTGATTTGATATGGAGTTGGCCGTACTGCAATAAGCTGAGGTTTCCCAACAGTTGACTTTTAAATACCATGAGATTTTGCTCCACGTGCAGAGTAGACTTGCTGTCTTTTCCATATCTCTGATAGTTGGTAGTTGGGTTGACCTTTGGAAACGCTCTGCTTGAGGCTTAGTGCAGGGCTGCACAATACTCCATCTTGTGCTCCTCATTCTGGAAGAGCCCTGCACTGAGGTTTAATGCTTTGTCAAAACCCAGCAATGTGAAAAAGGTCTTTGTTTCAACACAATTCTGTAAGTAGACCCGCATCACTCTGTATTCCTGAGGACTCTCTACTTGCATCTCTACCAAGGTGCAAGGCTACTTATGCAGTGTGAACTGATGTACAAGTGCAAAATTGATATAACTTCCATGACGAAGGGTATATTTTCAGATAAATGCATAAATGCATGCAGTTTCAGCCACAATGTCACTTTTGAACCACTAGTAGTAACAACTTTTTACACATTGAACCAGTGTTCTGTCTACTGCATTTATTGCTGTTTTTTAGTGCTGTGCTATACTTTGCAAGATTTGCCACATTTGTGGATTGATGGATTCTTCTTTAACACAGCAGGGTGTTTAGGACCAGACCTTCCTTGATTAACAGACTTCTACTGTCATGCCACGTTTAGCCAATTCCAGGCTAAACCAGCTCTGTGGGTTATGCAGCTGCACACATAAGCTCTATTGTTTGTATATTTAGGCAAGTGCATTTTCTTAATCTCTCATAAATTGGATAATGTTTCCCTTTCTGAGTAAAGAAGGGTACCATTCTTGTTAAGATCTTTTGCCAAAGGCCCATCAGCGGACACTCAACTCCTGGTCCAAGTAGAAGATGCCTCATTGTGGCCCATCTTCATAGCTGAGCAACCTATGTCATTGGAGCAACTCCTACGCCTGCATTAACAGAGGCTTGTAACTATGGGCTTGTAGGCTAGAAACTAGACCCAATACCTTGAGGCTACGATGAAACCCAAAGCACAACAGTCACTTAAACACTCACAATGTCTCTCTTATTTCCAGTGAAGAGCTGTGTTTCACTGATATGTATTTAGTGTTTTGTTTGGTCTAAACCCAGCTAACAACAAACTTTTCCCAAACTGTTCATTTAAGAGATAATAGGCAATGCCAACCACTTTAATAAAAGGGCAAATTTCAGCTTGAATAAAAATACGCAAAAGCAATTATTTTTCGCAAGATTGCAATTAACAATAAGTGTGAGGTGCGAGGGTAGCGTGTGCGTAAAATGAGAGGCAAAAAGGAAAATAAGAAAACGGCAACAACACAAGAATGACGTTTCTATACTTCATCTTAATATGGCAAAAGACAGCACCACACGGTCACAACACTGACAGGAACAATAACCTGTGAGGTGCGCGTGATAAACAGGGAACTTAAATAGCCACATAATAACAAATGATGTGCAGGTGTGTCATTTGGGGTGCGCCATCATCTCCGACCGGCAGTTAGTAAGCCAACAAGGTGGAGCGCGGGAGAGGGTGAGCTACACCACGCGGAGCAACCGTCGCAATAAGTAGTAAGGCTGCATAGTTAGAACATTTTGGAACCCACCTTTCGAGGAAAAGTAGTTAGAAAATGCTGCGGTGTACATATGTTTGACGACAATACCTCAAGTAATGTATATGATTTGAATATTATGAAAATACTGAAAACATGAATTTAACTATGTAACTATATGTGTTTTCTATTCAAGAAGTGGGGAATGGGCTTGAAAGTATTGCAATGCTTCGTTTTCAAATAGTATCAAACAAAATATAACAGGCTGTCATATTCAACCTGTATTATAACTAAAATATTTGATCATACTAAGTGACAGTACAAAGTTGATACATAATTGGTTGAGTGACGACAAAGATTGCTAGACGTCATGCACTTTGAACATCTCAGTTAGCAAGACTTGGATCAAATTTCACAACCTAACAATTAATCTAATGTGAGCAGAAGGGTATCAGAATAAAGAACCTGTTTAATTTGTAGTTATTAGTGCAGTGTGGTGATGATTGCATACTCAACAAGCCTTGTAAAGTTAATCCATTCTTTACCAAAAACCTTCCAACCTTCTGAATCAAATCGGGCTGCTGTACTACAATGCTTGGTAGGGGGAGGGGCAGGTAGGATACTGGCAGTGGTTGAAAATGCACTTTGTTTAGCATGTTTTCCCTTTTCTCTTTTTTTTACATTTTAGGGCAAAACTTCATGGAGCATTTAATGACATTATTAATCAGTTCCCATACTTTTGAAATCACAGTTTTTTGCAGAACACCAGAGAAATCACTTTAAATCGTTGTTTTGTTTCTTGAAATACAATTGTTCCCTGGTTTTGGTTCCATTCCCTGAACCAGGTTCCAACACCTGGCACAACTGGCTTTCAAACTAGTGCAACCTTGTTACAAATTCAGTTTTAACATACTTATTTACTTCCCTCTCTGACCAAGTGTTCTTGCTTATATTGTTTTAAATTAATCTATATAGCTATTAGTCCATCTAGGGACATCACAACAAGATTTGCTTGGAATAAAAGGTGTGCCATGGTTACGTAATTCTCTTTACAAGCCATAATGTTGAATTAATTCATATTTGAATGTACTTTACCAGTTGCTCATCCTGTTGGTTCTTACTGGTAGGAATAACAATGTGATAAGATTTGAGATAGTAGTAACCAGACTTTTAGAGGGGGCTAGTGTGTATGGTTCTTTCTGCTTTTATTTCTTGTTTGTTAACACCTAATGTGAGAATGTGATGCACTATCACTGATAATTAGCAACAAAGTTGGTTCCCTGCCAAACTGTGAAAAGAATGACATTTGTGTATTACACCATTGGTTTAAAAAATACAAAATGTAAAGACCAGCATATTTATAAATTGGGTTAATAGCCGCTTAGTCCCATGTGGAGATTTTGTCTTTCATTGCATCCTACACAAGGACAAAATGACAGGACAACAGGTAAAGTACTAAATTAAATTTATTCATCATTTAGACTTGGTATTTTCATGTGAAGTGTACAAACATGTAGGAGAGAAAATTTTGTTTTATGCTGTCAGAATCTGAATGGGCCTATAATGAGATGCACACACCTCTGCTACATTTGCTCTGTGAAATGTAGAAAACACTCAACGAACACTATCTTCTGCTCCATTTGCCATTCATCACATGGGACTGGGTAGCTCTGAGAAAACTGATATTTCCTCCTGTAAGGCCAGGAAATCTGAGCTGGCTCTTCTAATCCAAAAGATGTCATAGATTTTACACACTTCATCCTAGTTCCTCACAGACAGCACAAGCAGAATCCAAGAGAGGCCAGAAATTCCTTCTACAATGTCCTACAGTGGCTTACAAAGGTATTCCCCCCTCGGACCTCTCCAAATTTTGCTGTGTTGCAACATGAAATCAAAGTGGATTTAATTAGTCCATAACGTCAAATAAAAAATAAAATCTGCAATTAAAAGCTTGTGAAGATAGAGGGAATAATTAATACAGCACACTACAGAGAAATCCTGGAAGAAAACCTTCTGAAATTGTCAAGCCACCTGGCGCTAGGGAGAAGATACATCTATCAACAGGACAATGACCCTGAACATACAGCCATAGCCTAAGTGATGTGGCTTTAAAACTAAAAGGTCTTGGAATGGCCCAGTCAAAGCTCAGACCTCAATCAATTTGAAAATATGTGGAAAGAACTGAAACTTTCTGTGGACCAAAGGTCCATATCCAACTTGATAGAGCTTCAATTTTAGAAAGAAGGATGGGCAGAAATTGTTGCGTTTAGATGCATAAAGCTGCTAGACTTATCCAAAGATACGTATGACTGTAATTGCTGCCAATGGTGCCTCTACAACAGAAAAACATAAACAGTATATACAGTGCATTACTTTACATATACAACCCCGTTTCCAAAAAAGTTGGGACGCGACTTAGAATGCAAATAAAACAGAATGCAACGATATGCAAATGATTTATCCCTATATTTTGTTGAAAATAGTACAAAGACAACATATCAAATGTTGCAAATGAGAAATGTTATTGTTTTTGGAAAAATACATGCCCATTTTGAATTTGATGCCAGTAACACATTTCAAAAACGTGGGGCATGTTTACCAGTGTGTTGCATCACTTCTTTAACAATACTCTGTAAGCTTTTGGGAACTGAGGAGACCAATTGCTGTAGTTTTGAAAGTAAAATGTATTCCCATTCTTGCTTGATAAAGGACTGCAGCTGCTCTACAGTTCGTGGTCCCGTTTGTTGTATTTTTTGTTTCATAATGCGGCAAATGTTTTCAATAGAGGAAAAGTCTGGACTGCAAACAGGAGCCATGCTGTTGTGATACGTGCTGAATTCAGGTTTGTCTTTGTCTTGCTGAAATAAGCAAGGCCTTCCCTGTAAAAGACGTTGTCTGGATGACGGCATATATTGTTCCAAAATCTGTATATACTGTTCAGCATTAATGGTGCCTTCACAGATGTACAAGTCACCCATGCCATGTTCACTAATGCACCCCCATACCATCACAAATACTGGATTTGAACTATGCACTGATAACAGGCTGGATGGTCTCTCTCCTCTTTAGTCCGGAGGACACGGCATCCATGATTCTCAAATAGAATCAGACAACAGGAAAGTTTTCCACTTCGCCTCATCTTAAATGAGCTTGGGCCCAGAGAAGGCGGCGGCGTTTCTGGATCTAGTTTATATACAGTTTCTTGTTTGCATGGTAGAGTTTTAACTTGCATTTTTCGATGCAGCGACGTACTGTGTTCGCAGAGCCTATGCAGTGTTCCTGAGCCTATGCAGTGATTTCCACTGCATAATCGTGTCTGTTTCTAATGCAGTGAGGGCCTGAAGATCACACGGCCATCCAATATTGGTTTTCAGCCTTGTCCCTTGCATATAGAGATTTCTCTGGATTCTCTGAATCTTTTAAAAGATCACTCCAGAGAGGATGGGCTTGTCAGAAGTGAGGATGGGGAGGAGTTCACCACTCTGTGAAAGACTGTGTGGGCAAATAGAGCAACAATTTAAGAATAATGTTTCTCAATGTAAAAATTGCAAAGAGTTTGGGGATCTCATCATCTACGGTACATAATACCCAATCAGGTTACTGACCTGTTGCCAATTGACCTAATAAGTTTTTATTTAACCAGGTTTACTTTTTTAGCATTATATAACTTTGACTTTTGTTGCCTCTGTCCCAACATTTTTGAAACGTGTTGCTGGCATCAAATTCAAAGTGGGCATATATTTTTCAAAAAACAATAAAATGTTTTTTTTGATATGTTGTCTTTGTACTCTTTTCTACTGAATTTCGGGTGTAAATGATGTGAATATCATTGCATTCTGTTTTTATTTACGTTTTACGCAGCATCCCAACTTTTTTGTAAACAGGGTCGTACATTATATATATATATATATATATATATATATATAAAATGCTTCATAATGACTTCATAACTGCTTCATATGCACTACATACAGTTGTGCTCATAAGTTTACTTACCCTGGCAGAAACGGTAAAATTTTGGCATTGATTTTTGGCATTGATTATCCTTTTATTTAGGGATAGTGATCATATGAAGCCATTTATTATCACATAGTTGTTTGTCTCCTTTTTAAATCATAATGATAAAAGAAATCACCAAAATGGCCCTGATCAAAAGTTTACATACCTTTGAATGTTTGGCCATGTTACTGACACACAAGGTGACACACACAGGTGAAAATGGCAATTATAGGTGAATTTCCCACACCTGTGGCTTTTTAAATTGCAATAGTGTCTGTGTATAAATAGTCAATGGGTTTGTTATCTCTCACATGGATGCACTGAGCAGGCTAGATACTGAGCCATGGGGAGCAGAAAAGAACTGTCAAAAGAAAAGACCTGCGTAACAAAGTAATGGAACTTTATAAAGATGGAAAAGGATATAAAAAGATATCCAAAGCATTGCAAACACCAGTCATTACTGTTCAATCATTTATTAAGAAGTGGAAAATTCGGGGATCTCTTGATACCAAGCCAAGGTCAGGTAGACCAAGAAAGATTTCAGCCAAACTACCAGAAGAATTGTTTGAGATACAAAGAAAAACCTACAGGTAATCTCAGGAGAAATACAGGCTGCTCTGGAAAAAGACGGTGTGGTTGTTTTAAGGAGCACAATACGACGATACTTGAACAAAAATGAGCTGCATGGTCGAGTTGCCAGAAAGAAGTTTTTACTGCGCCAGTGCCACAAAAAACCCCGGTTACAATATGCCAGTAACAACACCTTGACACGCCTCACAGCTTCTGGCACACTGTAATTTGGAGTGATGACACCAAAATAGAGCTTTATGGTCACAGCCATAAGTGCTGAGTTTGGAGAGGGGTCAACAAGGCCTATAGTGAACAGAATACAGTCCCCACGGTGAAGCATGGTGGTGGCTCACTGATGTTTTGAGGGTGTGTGAGTTCTAAAGGCACAGGGAATCTTGTGAAAATTGATGGCAAGATGAATGCAGCATGTTATCAGAAAATACTGGCAGACAATTTGCATTCTTCTGCAGGAAAGCTGCGCGTGGGATGCTCTTGGACTTTCCAGCACAACAATAACCCTAAGCACAAGGCCAAGTTGACCCTCCTGTGGTTACAGCAGAAAAAGGTGAAGGTTCTGGAGTGGCCATCACAGTCTCCTGACCTTAATATCATCGAGCCACTCTGGGGAGATCTCAAATGTGCGGTTCATGCAAGATGACCAAAGACTTTGCATGACCTGGAGGCATTTTGACAAGACGAATGGGCAGCTATACCACCTGCAAGAATTTGTGGGCTTCATAGACAACTATTACAAAAGACTGCACGCTGTCATTGATGCTAAAGGGGACAATACACAGTATTAAGAACTAAGGGTATGCAGACTTTTGAACACGGGTCAGTTCATTTTTTTCTTTGTTGCCATGTTTTGTTTTATGATTGTGCCATTCTCTTATGACCTACAGTTGAATGTGAATCCCATAAGAAATAAAGTACATGTGTTTTGCCTGCTCACTCATGTTCTCTTTACAAATGGTACAAAAATAATCAATTCTCCAAGGGTATGCAAACTTTTGAGCACAACTTTACCTGTGCTACAAATCAATAGAGTAGTCATATTTTATGTCTGGGTTTCATCAGCCTTCATCAGTGCTGCATCAATGGGTGACTTAGTTACCTTTGTCAAATGTGGCATACCCCACTACGTTGAAGAAAACATCAACTTGTATGTAAAGGGTGACATAAGCAGTGTAAAAAAGTATAATATATCATATTACATAAAAGCTTGGTAGAGGAATGCTACAGTTGTCTGTTGAATTCCCAGCTTGCATGTTCAGTGAGTGTGACTGTATATTGCTTTGTATAAAGGTGAGGGCTGACTAGCATGTATTATATAGTATCGTAACATGCTAAAACATTTATTGGATGGCCTAGCCACTTTCCCTCTTGAGTGAATAGCATATATAGCCAATGGGATAATTCATGGAGAGTTGAGCGACAATAACCTTGGTTGCAAAATAAAATAGTGTAACCAAGCCATCATAAAACTGGACAGTGGAAACAACACAGGAAATGGACCTGTCTCAATGCAGTAATATCCTAGAAACATTGAAAGCTAAATCTGAAAAGATAGATTAAGAAATTTAACATTGTTGCAACTGAAAAATTGTGATTTGACATGAAATTTACAGTAGTCATGTATTTATATATATTTTTTTGCAGACATACAAATCCATTATGTCTATATCAACTATATCTTCTGTGCGAATGCAGTTATTGAAGACAACTTAAAATTAGTTAGTTTACCCCATTGTTCATAAAAGTTATTTGACTTGCAGCAACATGTGAAATAGACAATTTCAAAATGATTACAAAACCTAGAACTTCGTTGTTATAAAAGGAAAATCTGTTTTTGTTTTATAACTACTTCCACTAAGGACATGCTTTTCATATGATATAAATCTAAATATAAAATGCATTATCCACATATGATGACTTCCTAAGATAGTGCTTTATTTTTAAAATTACAGAGCTCCGTTCAAAATGAGGTTGTCCTCATTAACAGTCAGGAATAATACCTCATTGTTAACATGTTAAGGAGGAAATGTCCATGTTGTATCTGCATCATGCCATCCATTTCATG
The DNA here is from genome assembly GCA_016801175.1 of Esox masquinongy. Lineage (NCBI taxonomy): Eukaryota > Metazoa > Chordata > Actinopteri > Esociformes > Esocidae > Esox > Esox masquinongy. The sequence continues at coordinate 43,804 of JACXGI010002869.1, forward strand.
GATGAGTCCCGATTACATTTCCCAGGAATATGCACTTCTGCCATTACCTTCTTGAAGGCCTACCCCTTCAATTGAACGGCAGAAAGGGTTAAAGGGAGACATAGCAAAATGACATAGATGTCGAAAGTGAACAGCAAGGCAGGTCAGTAACCTGAACAGTTATTCCCTGGTCTGAGACAGTCTTTTGTAGTGCCATGTGGTCTACCAGGTTTGAGGCGTGACTGTGCCGTTGGCTGAATCGTCACAGGCAGGTCCGTGGATGATACATATTGGACAAGCGTCGTCCACGGTTGGCGATGGCGTTTTCGACAGGGATTTCCTTGACTCGTCACGCTCAGATTACTACGTCAGGCGGTTGAGTGAACATTACATCACACATGTTGATCTGACCGACATCCTGGTGGGACGTGCGTTGTGGAAAAAAAGCAGAAGGATTTGTCATAGTTGCTTTTGAGGAACATATACCATGATGGTAAACTCTCTAAGTCTGTTGGGCTTTGCAATGAGACCGTGCCGTAGGTGCAGGCACATGTCATGAAATTGGGCTGGAGGGAAAATAACTTCCTCTGTCAGCTGTACTTCTATGTGCAAGTTTCCACAACAGCAGACCAATTTTTCTTATGTTTTAACTCATGCATTCATCTACAATGTAAATATTTTGTTTGCATAGATATGAAGTTAGAAGTAAATGTGCTTTCATCCACGTATTTTTGTCAGCCATCTTGGAAGATATAATTCTCTCCAGCTTTTGAGTCGATATTGGTCATTGCCCAGCAGTTGTTGAAGTTGCAAAAAGTTGAGCAGGGCTTTTTATGCCACTCTGCTAGCAGAGTTCTTGCCACTTACCTTCCTACGATCGCCTGCACGTTTCTCTACTTGCCCTCATTAACAATTAATAGAGGCAAACGTGAAGAAATGCCTTTAAGTAGAAATGCACAGTGTGAAGCGAACCTAAAGAGATATGAATGTTTGACAGTATGAGCCTGAAGTGTGAAAACATGAAACAGTCCAAACTCTTTGGTCTTTTAAAACCATGTTGTATGTAGATATGGTGTTCTTAGATAGAAAATCAATACATGTAAGGTCTGTTGCCAACATTAGTACTAGTGAATATTTTGAGACTG
>JACXGI010002869.1:45027-68990 GCA_016801175.1 Esox masquinongy
TACACATACAACTAATAATACAGGATCACAGAGGTTGTAATAATACACATACAACTAATAATACAGGATCACAGAGGTTGTAATAATACACATACAACTAATAATACAGGATCACAGAGGTTGTAATAATACACATACAACTAATAATACAGGATCACAGAGGTTGTAATAATACACATACAACTAATAATACAGGATCTTAGAGGTTGTAATAATACACATACAACTAATACAGCATCGCTGTCTGCTGGAATTGAGTGGTGCGACCTGCGCATATAGCCAACAAGAGCGCCATATGAAGTGATTGGCAATCAGATGCAATCATCATGAATTGTATTCTATTATGTTTTGGCAAATCTTTTGGCCTCTACGCGGACGGAAATCTTGGGCCATGCCAGCGGTGTAGTGGTGCTGGAGAAGTGGGTATATTCTAATTTTGCTGAATAACTTTGTCAAGCAGTTAAAGGCATTATCCTAGTCACGGTTGTTGCATTGTCAGTTCACTCTTTGGGATGGACATTTCCATCTCTTTCCATGAAACCGTTCGCATGAAACCGCTCTTTGCAGTGTGCATTTCCAGCTAATTATGTTTTGTAAGGTTCGCGTTTAGGCTATCCCTACCACTATGCCCACAGCTGCCCTTAAATCGAAAGCTAAACCTTTGGGTATATTCTATGATCCTAAATGACTTATCAGTGGGGAATAAATGCTAAGCCTACTAAAAGAAGTTGGTATACGGCTTATACCTGTGTATCCCTCAATTCACCCCCGGGCAAGGCTTCTTAATCAATAAGGATTATATAGATTATGGATGTTTTGTGTTGATCAAGAACTTGTAATTAAATCCATATTGATTTCATGTTATAACAATAAAATGTGGAAATGTCTAATGGGGTGAATTCTTTTGAATGAATGTAAAGTTGGAATGAGAGGCTAGTGGAACATGTTTGCAGAGGGAGACAGAGAGGAAGCGGCCTGAACCCCCATCACCAGTGTCATGTGATCTTGAGTTGAGTTTACTAGTATCCGGCATATTTACTAGTATCCGGCACCCCTTTAACAAATATTAAGTAATTTTTTGAATTATGTCTTCAGAGTTTTTTTTTTAGTGGTCTGACTATTGTTTGTTGGTCTAGTTTTATTGACAGCAATGGCATAAAAGCAACAACCTGACTGATCTAAATATGTCTTAAGATCTTAGCTGAAACAGCATATTGTAGGCCTTACCAGTCACATGGGACACCATCAAATTAAATGAATGTACGGTCATAAAGTATAGTAAGATATACGTAAATGACAACATTGGTCAATAAATAACGTGGAGTTTACTGAGCAGTGTGTGAATGACTGCTAACGCTGAGGCCAAGGGATCAAGGCAGTTAGTGGATCCTCCAGGCAACAGCCTGCCACACAAGGCCATGTGCTCTCTGTGAGTAGGTGATAAACCTCCCTCTCACAAAGGGTCCATGAAAAATAGAGGGCTCTAGTCGCTGTGGGGAAAGGAGGAATACTGCTTTTTTTTAACGTCTGTCTCTTAACCTAAAGGTTTGGCTGAAGGAAAAGAACACAAAATGTGGGGGGAAACAAAGACGTTCTCTTCTGTGTGAGCACAAAGAGACCTTTCTGCGGGTTATCAGTGAAGGTTCTGCCCGGCCCCAGGCCACTTTCCTGGTGCGCTTCACCTCTCTGTCTCTGTCCTTACACCAGGCAGGGTTTCCAGTAATCTCAACAGATATCTTACTGTCCTCGCTGAGTTGATGAGGGGATGTTGAAGCTTTACATTATTTAGAAGATCCATTCATATCAATTAATCTCATCTTTTGATCCTCATAGATTTCAACTCAATGTATGCACGGTTTGTCCCTCTTAGCATGGTCATTTTAGATGCTTCTCTTGTCAATTACATGAGCATGTAGTGGGTAGTAGGAGGAATTATGAATGTTATGACAACAGTTGAGTTGATTGTGCTTGTACCATATCTTCATCTCTTTGGATTCTTGCCGTCACAGAGATATAGTGAGAGGTGATTATAATAATGAACTGCTCTCAACAGTAAAATCTACATTCTCAGTTAACACTTACACCTATGGAGGACAGTGTGTATCTCTTTGACCTAATGCTATAAACCACTGAATTGCTTGCTTAACAAAAGTGTATAGATTTAAAAGGACATCCCACATAAAATCCCCATGTTTTTTCTTTACATTTTAAAATCATTGCTTACTGTATATATGTCTAACAAATCACGGTCCTTCAGCTTTCTTTGGTCCTCAAAATTGCCAATCTCATTGTTGGCTGATAGGATGGTCTAGAGCCCACCCATTTAACAAGCTGAACAGTTATTGGTCTACTTTAATCAAATCAGCCTTGTAGCATCACACAGTTTGCCCAAAGTAACATCCCAACAAACTGGGTAAGATTGCAAGTGTTTATTCCAAAGCACTTTTATTTATTTCAGTGTTGTTTTGACCTTACCAAATATATATCCACAAAATGAGAATATCAAGTCATTGCTCTAGGCCATCAAAGTTACTGATCTCCATTTCTAGTTTCCAGGTTAACTCCCAGTTTTCACTTTCAAAGAATGACATCTCAACTAATGTATCTACTGGCATGAATGGTGCAAAAGGCGTGTGTATATTTTAATGTGTAGAATTTTTTAAGAAATCAGAAACAAACATGTTATTGTGGTTAGGCATATACCCAAAGGCTAGCACGGGTAAAAAAAAAAAGTTGAACAGATGCATGTGTTGAGTATGTGTGGTGTCTTTGTGTGTTGTGTGGTGTATTTGTGAGTTGTGTGTGTTCTAAGAGCGCCTACTTCATTCTTGCTATACATTTCCAGGTAGTTCTGACGGGTCAGCTTTGGGGTTGTGGTGTCATTCCATATCTCTTATTATGTGTATCTGCATCCTGTGGAATAATTTACAGAAATACTTTAAGATGACCTCTAACGCCAACTGTGACAGGAAAAGAAAATCCACATGCATCTGACGTCAATTAATCAAGTAATACCATACAGTTTGTAAGCAGTATGTCGAAACAGCAACTGTATCTGCTTAAGGGCGCAAGGCGGTGGTAATCTAATGTATTTTCACAGGTAGATAGAATGGCGATAAGTGGAATTACAAATACGATGGTGGGGATAGGAGAAGGATGAAAGGGGAGTTTAAAGAAATATTAATGTGAGAGCCAGAGAGAATGAGAGAGAGAGAAGAGGGTTGTCTGCGTCCTAGGATTGGGACTGGCCTGGTCACAGCTCTCCACGTCACACGTGTTGGCTCCAGGCGTGAGGGCTGCTGCTGTAGCTCTAACTGACTGGCCTGAATAATGGACCAGCTTTGTTAGAACAGAACGGTCATTTGTGAGCTTAACATTTCTGATTCTGGATTTTGGGGGAAAGGGTAGCTGGTGTTCCTAATATGGATTTTGTGGATGTAATTTTCCTCCGGATTTTAGTAGCACACGTTTCTGAACCAAAAATAAGTCAGTGATCTCAGTTGGCCTATGTAGACTGTTTATAGCCAGACCAAACAAAAAACAGAAGCAATAAATTCTCCTTCTATGAAAAAGGTTGTAAGATCTCTAGTGATTTATACAGTGGCTTTGGAAAGTATTCTGACCACTTCATTTTCTTCACATTTTGTTGTGTTATAGACTGAATTAATAATTGATTATATTTATTATTTAATATCAGTCTACATACTTCATTATAACAAATTAAAAACACATTGTTAGGAATTCATGCCCATTCATTGAAAAAAAACCCCAAATATCTCATGAACATAATTATCCAGACTCTCTATTCTGTACTTTGTAGAAGCTCCTTTGGCAGCGATTGCGGCTTCGAGTCTTCTTAGGTAGGTCTCTAACAGCTTTACACACTTGGATTTGGGCAGTTTCTCCCATTCTTCCTTGTATATTCTGTCAAGCTCTGTCAGATTGAATGGGAAGCGCTGGTGAACTGCGATCTTCTGGTCTCCCCACAGATGAATGAGGTTCAAGTCTTGGCTATGGCTGGGCCACTCAAGGATTTGCACAGAATTGTCCCAAAGCCATTCCAGCATTGTCTTGACTGCATGCTTCAGATCATTTTCAAGCTGAAAGAGGAATATTCACTCAGTCCCGTGTGCTCTGAATCAGGTTTTCTTCAAGGACCTTTCTGCATTTTCCTCTATTCATCCTTCCCTAAATCTTGTCTGGTCTTCCAGTCACTACCTGGGAAGCATCCCCATAGCAAGATGCTTCCACCGCCATGCTTACTATGCACCGTAGCAATGGTATTAGCCAGATGATGAACGATACCTTGTTTTCGCAAGATGTAGGGCTTGGGATTCAGGCCTGATTTTGGGCTCATCAGACCAGAGAATATTTTTCCTCATGGTCTCACAATCCTTTAAGTACCGTTAGGGAAACTCCAGGCGGCATGTCAAATGCTTTTTATTCAGGACTGGCTTCTGTCTAGCCACTCTACCATGAAGGCCTGATTGATGGAGTGTGGGAGAGATGGTTGTTGTCCTGTTATCTCCTCTTTCTTTATAACCTTCCCTATATCTATACCTCAGCACAATTATATTTCGAAGGTCTACAGAGAGTTTCTTGGACATCATGGTTTGGTTTTTCCTTTGACATGCTCTATAGTGTGGGACATTATATAGAAAGGTGTGTGCCTTTATAAATAATGTCCAATCAATTGAATTTGCCATAGGTGGACTGAAATCAAATTTTTGAGGAATCTAAATGATAATCAGAAGACACATGATGCATCAGAGCTCACTTTGAAGTGTCATGTCAAAGGGTCTAAATATGTGTATATGAGAGATTCTGTTTTATATTCAATAAATTAAATTTCAAAAAACGTTTTCAGTATGTCATTATGGGGCATTATGTGTAGATTGAAATTGAATAGATAAATAAATTGAATCAATTAGAAATAAAGTCTATAATACAACAAAATGTGATATTATAAGTGAAGGGATGTAAATACTTATAAAGCAATTGTATATACGGTACATTTGTCCCTTATACTGGATCCAGCTGCTTTCAGTTTACTACTTGTTCATATTTTCATGGTTCTGGAACCATGAATGGCCACGTGTCCTCTGATAGCCAGATATAACAAACTTAGTTAAGCAGTGTTACATTTGATTAGCTTACCGGCCTAGTGATCTGGATCAACTACTGAACTCTATTGGCATAGATGAATTGAGACAATAGATTACTCATTTCATGTTTCGTATTGCAGTGGTGTTTAACTAGCAGTGATTGCACTTTCTGCCAAGGCTGTGATGTGTCTTTAGACAGAATAAGTGATTCACTAGCCTGTTCAACCCTAGCGGCCTCTTAAGTAGCAGACTAATTAGGAACTGGCAATGATTTAGTAGACTAAGGGATCCTGGCACACCATTTGGTGAGCATTGAGACTAAACCACTAAAACTTATTAAACTGAGGGGTTTTATACGTAACACCAAAAGTTGGTAGGGGGATGGGTGGTCTGTTCAATAATCCAGCAACATTTTTGGATTTATCTTTCATACGCACTGTTTGTAATGGAACAGTGGCGTCAATTGTACTCATGATTCTCAGAACAAATAATGTTTTATACTACATGAGCGGAACTAAAGATGAAACATTAGTTAGCCGTGAGCAAGTTTCAGTTTGGAGACTAGTAACCCACCAGCAGAAAGGCTCCATTGTGAGATGGAGATGTTGACGTCAAATGAACCCTGTAAAGACATAAACTCATAGTTTAGCAAGAACAACACAACATAGGGAGGACGGGCGCTGGTATCCTCCCCCAGTTTCTTTTATAACTCATGAGGGGTTTGCCTTTAATAATTTCAACTGACCAAGCCTGTCCTTTGGTTTGCACTAAGCCTTCTGTTCACACAGTTGACTGACCAGACAAAGGGAATATCTGCTTCATTGATGATCTGAAATATACTATCGTAGAAATTACAATATGTTGGAGATGCTTGAATACAGTCATTACCAGGTGAGATGTCTTACTGAAGTGTCTTTTTTTTAATGTGTTTTGTTTTGTTTTCTGTCAGGATCAGTGTTAGTCACTTTCATTGGTGTCTTGTCTATTTAGTTTATATTTCTTTATATACTTTATATCAACTATACTTTGGCATATATCTATGACTTTGTCCTCAGTTCATAGAATCATTTTACGAAGAACAAAACCACGTCTTAACTATAAACCAATAACTATTGGTTTCTGGAGGTTGAGATGGTGTGCTCCGAGAAATTACCGACTGAGAACAAAAGAAACGTGAAAAAAGTTCTGTTGTCTCTCTGCTTTTACCCTACCAAGGTGCAGACACACCTGGAAAACCCCACCAAGTACCACATCCAGCAGGCCCAGAGGCAGCAGGTGAGGCAGTACCTTTCCACCACACTCGGGGGAAAGCCTGGCAGTCAGGCAGGCAGCTTGCAGTGCCCCAGCCAACCCCCGGAGCACGGTATGCCCCCCGGCCCAGGTAGCAGTGCCCCCAACAGCCCCATGGCCCTACTGACCTTGAGCTCCAACTGTGAGAAGGAGGTAGGTCGACTGAGTGGACAGAGAGATAAAATGCATGTACCATTCAGAGGGAACTACCTCAGTAATGTGATGAACCACGGTTCAAACTATAGGCTGTTGTTAGCTCTTTTATTGTTGTAATTTTAATACAAATCTTGACTAGGCGTTCATCTGTAATGTATGTTTCATTTTTATTACAGATGGATGATGTCATTGATGACATTATTAGCTTGGAAACAAGTTATAATGATGATATTCTTGGACTTATGGATCCCGGACTTCAAATTACTAATACGGTAAATTGGCAACCTTGCCATTGTAAATACATTTTAAAAATGTTCAATGTGAAAAGTATGAACATTTGGTATTTTCCCTCAGCTTCCTGTATCTGGTAACCTTCTGGACATGTATGGAAACCAAGGACTTCCCCCACCTGGACTTGCCATCAGTAACTCTTGCCCTGGTAACTTGTCCAACATCAAAAGGGAATTCTCAGGTAAAGATTTTTGTTTGACAGATATAACCCATTATTTACTTGACATCGTCAGCAATGCAGCTTATCATTAATAATCTTGACACTGCCAAATAAAGAAAAATAATTGTTTTGCAGTAATATACTAACATTTAAAGTATCAACAATGCGTCTATATTGTGTGCAATTTCTAAAATGCATAACTGTTAGATAGAAATTACACTGAATACATAATTTACTAATACTCCAGCTCCTGGCATGATACACCTACTGGACAAGACTGGATCCTGTGGCCAGTTTGACAACTACCAAAGGCCTGAGGGCTTTCCAGTAGGTACGTTGTCACTAGATTTTCTCTTTTTCAAATGGTTGGTTATTTGCATTTCTGAAATACTCATTGAAACAATTTTCATTGCGGCTCATTAAGGATCTAAACCAAATTTCTCTGGAAATTATTTTGTGTATATTGAAAAATTGCACACAATATGGATCCATGTATCAATAAAATGTAAGTTAAGATACCGAATGGGTTACATGAATGTTATTAATATGGGATATTAATCACGCTTGCAAGGAGTAGGACACCCTCACATGTCACTCAAAAGGTTTTCCGTTCCGTCTAGAAGCTGAGGTCCGAGCAATGGCCAAGGAAAGACAGAAAAAGGACAACCACAACTTAAGTGAGTTCCTTTGGTAAAGAGGAGCAGCCGTTTATTTGGGATACATTGGTATTTTATTATTATTGTTGTAGTTTTGATTCGCTGTTGTCCTAACATCATTTTCCCTGACTGGTTCTTTCTGTTGCATTCCTTCCCCCTACTAGTTGAACGAAGAAGGAGGTTCAACATCAATGACAGAATCAAAGAGCTTGGAACTTTGATTCCCAAGTCAAATGATCCGTAAGTTGCCCTGTTTAACTTGCCCCAAAATGTCTGGCTGCTAAATGTAGAGCATAAAGGTTTACGCTGTTTAACGGTCAGCTGTTTAGTTGCTACATACTGACTATAGACCGTTGTCCCAATGCGGTCCCTAGGGACATGCGCTGGAATAAGGGCACCATTCTGAAGGCCTCAGTTGACTACATCAGGAAACTACAGAGGGAGCAGCAGAGAGCCAAGGAGCTGGAGCTTAGACAGAGGAGGCTGGAAAACGCAAACCGCCATCTGATGCTGCGCATACAGGTATACCCCACCAGGGCACCCTGAGGAAAAACCTTTGCTCTTTGATACCACTTTGATAATGTATATCCAGCACACACTGTGTTCTCACCCATGTGTTCTTTGTGGGCTAATGCGTTTTCTGTGTGTGTGGTAGGAGTTGGAGATGCAAGCTCGGGCTCATGGTCTTGCGGTTTTGCCCTCGTCTTCCCTCTGCTCCTCTGAGCTGATGGCCCGAGCTATCAAGCAGGAGCCCGTCCTAGGGGACTGTCCATCAGACCTGTACCAGCAGTCGGGCCCCAACATGTCCCCTCCCACCACACTGGACCTGAACAACGGCACCATCCACTTCAACAACAGCCCGTTGGGTGCCGGGGACCCAGGGGCCTACAGCTCCAGCAAGGCCTCCGGTAAACTGAAGGACATTCTAATGGACAACACCCTGTCACCCATATCCTCCAACGACCCCCTTCTGTCCTCAGTGTCCCCAGACACTTCCAACAGCAGCAGCAGGCGTAGCAGCAGCTCTGGCATGGAGGAGAATGATCGTGGTTGTTAGCCGCAGCGCCCACTAGCTCAAATCACACTGACATTTGATACTGTGTACGGTTGCCAGTGAAATTCTAAACATCCACTGCACAGCCTTTACATTTTCCTGTCTGTACAACGAATCTAAAAGGAATACAATTGGATTTTTATGTACGTTCTAAAGATCCACACAACTCACTCCATATTTTCAAAGTGAAAGAAAAATAATAGAACATTTTCTAAATTACTAAAAAGTGCTATTTGAGGTGTTGATTGTGTCTTCACACAATTTGATGTCTTCACACCCAAGAGTTATATTGTGGTCAAAGCACCTTTGACAGCCATACATTAAATATTTCACTAACTTTTAGATTTGAAATCGTTTGTGACAGTAATGTTCAAACATTGTCTCAAGTTTTTTACAGCAAATTGAAGTCAGGATGGAGCCTAGACCATTAAGGGAAGCATCTCTTGGAAACCCATCGGTTGAGATCTGGCAATAAACATTGCATAATTGTACCTAATTGTGTCCTAGGGTAAGCTTTATATAAGACTGATAAAACCCATATTCATCTTTTTATATGGGTTTCTTCTTCAACATCTTAAGCTTCAGGATTTGCTTAAATTCATTACAACACTGATAAAACCCCTTTCATTTTTAAGTATGCATCTTGCATCATTTGGGTATGTGTGACTACAACACAGATTTTTTTTTTTTAGTGTAAAAGGCGGAAAGAAGTAAAGTCCATGTAAATGTTAAACGAAATCCCACCTCTTTTTTTCTGTTTTACTTTTCAGCAACAATAACACAAATTTTCATGCCAAAGACACACCATCATTGCTTTCTAAAGAGGTATTTATTAAACAACACCGCCAACAACTCAACATTGTGGTCATGGTATGTAGGAGTAGCATTCCAATCATCCCATCTTGTCCTCTGAGTGACATTTATGTTGTGCAATGTGGAAGTAGTTCTGTTTTTGGCACTGGTTTCGACTTTTAGCCTGGGCCACTTCTTGGCATCACCTTGTCAGATGTAAGTTGACACCCAGCAGCTTTGAAGTGCAGAGTCCGTCTTGCATAGATCATTTGCATTCTGGAAGATGACACATTTTAAGAAATGTTCAGTGAATCAAGGGAAAGTAAACAAAGTATCTTCGTTACAGTAAAATGTTCTGTTGGAATGTTGCCACAAGTCAGTTTTGTTGCAATTCCTAGAATCGTGGTTGTAGTAGTAGTATTAGTAAGGGCAGTAGGAGTAATACATTGACTGTAATGAATAGCCATGGAAATAATAGTCGAAATAGCCTTTAAGGTAAATTGATGTAGATGTAGGCCATGGGTACACTTTTGTTTGTACTAAGAGTTCATATAGCAATGTACTTAAATAGCAATGCATCTTGATCCAAACTACTTTTGATCATCTCTGAACTCAAACAAACAGCTTTAATGTTTGATGGATTTTCTAATGAAAACAGCTGAGTACTAATTAACTTATTGCCAAAGTGGTTGGAATATGGGTCAAAACAGCAGTTGTTAATAAAAAGTTTAAAATCAATATTGTAGATTATGATTAATAAAACAGGTGTTGGTTTTCAATAGTAATAGCCATATTTGGTCAGATTTCATTTTTGGTTGAACATTATTGTAAAGAATTCTAATGGCTGTCAAAGGTGCCTTTAACAAATAATACATCTGGGAGGTTAAAAAACTGCAGTCAAGAAATCTGTTTTATTGTTTAAAAAAAATACCTTTAACACATGGAGTAGGATGTGTGGTTCTTTAGTGTGAAAAAAGTCAGTGTAATCCCTTTAAAGTGATTTAAGGCAGCAAAAGAGGTATGTGAATGCTATCCACAGTAGAAGCATTTTTTACACTGGGAACGACATTAGGTGCTAATATGGCCTATTTCATGAGATCATTCCCCACTAGCATCTGATGCTTTACTCCGTATGCAGAGGATAAAGACATTGGGACTTTTTTTGTCTTTTGTTTATGTCTGTTTTACATTATCATTGTTTCTTTCTGGATCCAAATCTGACTGTTCAGATTAGGCAACCTAATATGACTGAGGACATTTCACTGTACTGTAAGATTACATTTTTATGAGTGAGTTCTTTGATAGGAAGTGCACAATAACATGAAGATTTTATTATATATAATATTTGATATTTTTTCATATCATATTTGTTAAATACAGTTTAAACCATCCATTTATTAGAATAGATAAATACTGTATATAGCTGAATAGTTTATACACTGTAGAATTATCTGATAATAATAATATTGTATCAAGATGTTCAGAAGAAATACCACATTATTGTAACCCATCAATTGAATTTGGAAACAGTGTTTTGATAGCTAAAATGTTATTTGCAAAAGGAAAACTTGCTGTAACAATTCATGTAATTTTACTTAGTTTCTTTTTATTATTTAGTTTTTCCAGTGAAGGTATTTCTACACAAAACTACACATTTTAAATATTGTTCTATGAAGTCAGCCTTTAATTAAGTATTAAGTATCAAATTAATCCTTTTATGTGAACCGTATAATTTAAAATTTTTGCTATTACACCATACAAATTTGCAATGCATATGAAGCATGGGCGTAGCCTGGTTTTTGAAGAATGGGTTCATGGATCTCCATGAAAATGGGAAGTGGTGGATTAACCACAGTTTAGATCAATCCACTGTAACAGAGAGGCTTATATTAGGAGGGAAATGTATTCTAACCTAAAACAATTTGGCTATATTGGCACAGGGCTTTAGAACTGGTCTATTTAACCAATACTGCAATTTCACCGTTGCCAAACATACAGATTAAAATGTCCAATGTTTATTGCATTTTCAACCATCAGCTATCAGGAAATGCTTTTTTTTTTAAATTCACACTGAGTCAGATGTCTTATTTCATTTCGCAGCATTGGGCAAACGGTTTGTCATTACTCATGCCATCTAGGTTTGAAGAAAAGCATAAAAAATGTCTGGTGTTCTAAGGTCAGTATAGGAATGCATTTCTTCACAAACAAACTTTATTGGTTGGGTTACGATGGTGGTTCCTGATTGGCTGAGTAATGGGGTGGGTGCCAAGTTGTGGCAGAATGTTTGTGAATAATTTAAACAGACATGCATCCACTAGTAGCTGGTCTTCCAAACATTTGATAATTCCTTGTTATCTGCAATGTCTGAAATTGCCTAAATCACTAACTGAATTTGTAAATTAAAGGGGAATTTCACCATAGCTTATGTACTTAATGTACAAATAACTAATGTTAGCAACAATTGATTTGAGTTATAAAAATACAAAAATACATCTCAACACATTCTAGAAGGATCAAATTTAAAATTTGCAGTAGAAGCGGCAAGTGTCAACTTTCTCAGTCTGTTCATGAAAAAAAGGTTGAGCATTCATAGCGAATTTCGATCACCTCCGTAATAAAATGGTGATTGGAAAATTCTCCAGACATAATATTTAGAAGTCAAAATATACACTTTTTGAAAGTATAGATGTTTTTGAAAAACCCACCTTGATCGTGTTCTGTGCTTGGCTGTACTAATTCCAAGCAAGTGTAAATGGTTTCACCAATAAAAACACTGCTCATGTGTAATATCCAATAGACAGGTAGACAGATCCCTATTTATCAAGCTTGGTTTGCTAACTAAATTGCCTGAAGTCGAAAACTAACTAAATTGCCTGAAGTCGAAAACACGCTTGGTGTTGTATTACGCATTGGTGATGCAGTCAAATATTGTTATACAAATAAACGTTATACTAACATTTCAGGAAAAACGTGTCCTAGCTACCTATAGACTCCAATCTACCAGGCTCCTGTCCGGATATTGCATAAGTTCCACCAAGCGAGCCCTCTGACTGAAACCACGCACACGAGAACTTGTCGACCGAAGGAAAATGTGTCTCAAAAATGTGTAAATATAAAATTCAGATCCGTAAATAAACTTAAGATTTGTAAATGTAAGTCAAAACTTGTAAATGTTAAGCAACAGTTGTAAATATTTTACAGATTTGTTCTTTATTTGTGAAATATTTTTTTACATGTTCACAAATTTTATTTATATTTGTGAAACATGTTTACATATTTACAGATAATGTTTTTATTTACAAAATATTTTTTCACATTTACGAATCCAATTTTTATTTGTGAGTGGTGATGAATATACGCACAGATTTTCTAGATATATTTACAAATATTGAGACACATCTAACTCCATGCATACAGTGGATATAAAAAGTCTACACACCCCTGTTAAAATGCCAGGTTCTTGTGATGTAAAAGAATGAGACAAAGATAAATCATGTCAGAACTTTTTCCACCTTTAATGTGACCTATAATGTGAACAATTCAATTGAAAAACAAACTGAAATCTTTGAGGGGGAAAAATAAAAAATAAAAACACAATAACCTGGTTGCATAAGTGTGCACACCTTTAAACTAATACTTTGTTGAAGCACCTTTTGTTTTTATTACAGCACTCAGTCTTTTTGGGTAGCAGTCTATTAGCATGGCACAGCTTGACATGGCAATATTTGCCCACTCTTCTTTGCAAAAGCGCTCCAAATCTGTCAGATTGCGAGGACATCTCCTGTGCACAGCCCTCTTCAGATCACCCCACAGATGTTCAATTGGATTCAGGTCTGGGCTCTGGCTGGGCCATTCCAAAACGTTAATCTTCTTCTGGTTAAGCCATGCTTTTGTGGATTTGGATGTGTGCTTTGTGTCGTTGTCGTGCTGAAACTTCATCTGCAGCTTTCTAACCGACGCCTGAAGGTTTTGAGCCAAAATTGCCTGTTATTTTGGAACTGTTCATAATTCCCTCCACCCTGACTAAGGCCCCGGTTCCAGCTGAAGAAAAACAGCCCCAAAGCATGATGCTGCCACCACCATGCTTCATTGTGGGTATGGTGTTCTTTGGGTGATGTGCAGTGTTGTTTTTACATCAAACATACCTTTTAGAATTATGACCAAAATGTTCAACCTGGGTTTCATCAGACCATAACACATTTTCCCACGTGCTTTTGGGAGACTTGATGTTTGTTTTTGCAAACTTCAGCCGGGCTTGGATGTTTTTCTTTGTAAGAAAAGGCTTCTGTCTTGCCACCCTACCCCATAGCCCATTCATATGAAAAATACAGGAGATTGTTGTCACATATAGCACACAGCCAGTACTTGCCAGAAATTCCTGCAGTTCCTTTAATGTTGCTGTAGGCCTCTTGGAAGCCTCCCTGACCAGTTTTCTTCTCGTCTTTTCATCAGTTTTGGAGGGACGTCCAGTTCTTGGCAATGTCTCTGTTGTGCCATCTTTTCTCCACTTGATGATGACTGTCTTCACTGTGTTTCATCGTATATTTAATGCTTTGGAAATTCTTTTGTACCCTTCTCCTGACTGACATCTTTCAACAATGAGATCCCTCTGATGCTTTGGAAGCTCCCTGTGGACCATGGCTTTTGCTCTGAGATTCAACTAAGAAAATGTCAGGAAAATCCTACTAGAACAGCTGAACTTTATTTGCGATTAATCAGAGTCACTTTAAATGATGGCAGGTGTGTAATGATTTCTATTTAACATGAGTTTGAATGTGATTGGTTAATTCTGAACACAGCCACATCTCCAGTTATAAGAGGATGTGCACACTTATGCAACCAGGTTATTGTAAGGTTTTTATTTTTCATTTTTCCCCCTCAAAGATTTCAGTTTGTTTTTCAATTGAATTGTTCACATTATAGGTCACTTTAAAAGTGGAAAAAGTTCTGACATGATTTATCTTTGTCTCATTCTTTTACATCACAAAAACCAGGCATTTTAACAGGGGTGTGTAGACTTTTTG
Source organism: Esox masquinongy (assembly GCA_016801175.1). Classification (NCBI taxonomy): domain Eukaryota; kingdom Metazoa; phylum Chordata; class Actinopteri; order Esociformes; family Esocidae; genus Esox; species Esox masquinongy. The sequence continues at coordinate 59,556 of JACXGI010002869.1, forward strand.
TACCCACTGTATTGAACATTACCAGTTATCCAAAAATGATGACAAGTCATTATGTTGCGTACTTTAATGTTTTTTTAGCTAGCTAGAAATACCTATTCTACCGGGATGATGTTTTGGAGAACCCGCCTTGGAGGAAGTACTATGCCACAGTAAGAAGTACCTAACTACTTTTAGAAGAGGAAAAATGTTGAAACCTTAAATATTAATCAATATACTTATATATGCTGATAGGATCATTGCTAAAAGACATCCAATGGCTCAATCAATCAAGGACAACCGTGCCTTCTAGCACAATTTCAATAACAGGTTTTGTGAAATGACAGAAAATATTACTACATACATTTTTCAGATTGCATACTTCAATACACATTCTGATGTAATAGTGTATGTTTTATCGCGATAAGCGCATTTCTGTACTCCTTCAGGGCCAATTATGTGTGGAAAAAAATCACTGACCTAGAAATCTCTCAAATATGATACAAACCATGGAGAAATGCCTCTTTAAGTGACATCACACCAAAGTAAAGTATCAATATTTTAACCATAACAAAAAACGTGGAGGATAATTTATCTCACCTCAAATCCTGAACTGATAGTAACCAGAAATGTTTACATTTTAGAGACTAAAAGAAGCTAACACTCCCTCGCTCAACTAACTTTGTTGCAGATGTTGCCTTACTAGCTAGAAAGAGGATTTTTGTATTTTCAGGCATTTCCTAATTACAGAGCTCATTTTGCCTATGCAAATTGCTTCATTATGAAAATAGCTAGCTAATGTCAGTAGACGCAATAGCATTGAGAGCGGATGGCAAATAATTAATATTAGCCTTATTGGCTAACTTGTACTATCCCTTTAGTGCAACACATACAGTATAGGTGAAATGCAAGATAACACATCAAAATAAATACATTTCAATTCTCTGAATGGAATTAATGGACTTGTAATCTGGCTTTGTGGCGACACAGTCTGGAGCTTGTTATAGACAGGCACTGTCCAGATGACACAAAATGTGCCTGGGTTCTCTGATCCGTCCCACTCGTCATGTCCAGTAACAGTCAGCTCAGAATCTCAGTTGAATTTGACACAGTGAATTAGCTTCAATAACACAGTATCTGTAAATACCGCTTGTGTTACAGATACTACCATGGTAGCATTTGCCTAGCTTTTGCTTTGTTAATACATGCCTATTTGGGGTCAGTGATATCTGACATGTTTAGAAAGGCTTCTCTGGTAAACACCTATGGCATTATACCCGAATTGGGCCACACAGCCATGTTTTTTGAATATCAGGTTGGTGAGAAGTATATCAGGTCGTTGAGAAGTATATTGCTGTCCCTGACAGTCCTATGATGATGCGGATAGTTGGATCCAGAAGTCAGGTTATTAGGTCACATCTGCTTTATTTATCAATTAAATAGTGGTTGCCATGATGACAGTGACTGATTTATTATAATTTTATTACAAGTCAATGCTCTTTTTAGCGGACTGTCGAGTAGTTGTAACCTAATATAGAAACCTTGAAGTTAATTGCAAAGTCCCAAACAGGGTCCATTAACGCTGGGTTTCTAAGGTCATGTGATGAAATTCCTACAACTTCATTGGTACATACAGCAAGACATGCAGCAAGCAACTGCTATACAATCCAAGGGCTGGGCGTCAGGACCAAAGCCTATTGCAGCTATTGGCATAGCCAGTAACTGAAAAGTTTGTTTTAAACTGTTTTTTATTTGCAGAATATAATGTTTCAGCATAATCCATACATTTTGTATACATTTTTGTTAAACTTTTTTACCACACAAAACAGGCTGCTACTACTTGATTGTCACTTCATAAATAAAAAGATGAGCAGTTTTTGAAAACAAATTAGAGGACACAGCCTTGATTGGCTAATAACATGCTATAGAACCCACTCCCTATCCAGATGAACAATTGTTGATCTTTTATTATCAGGTCACATTTGGCATTATAAGAATTTTATTTACAGTAAGTGTTATTTAACCTCAAAATGTTATAATATCAATAAAAAAGCAGAACAGTTTTAAAAGCACTTGCCCTTTTGAGGTGGATGTGACAATTATTCAAAGATGTTTCGCTGGTCAATATTCACTTTCAGCGACTCCCCATGATATTCCGAAAATTGAGCAGATATACATGTAGTATGTTAAAAAGTTCTGTCTGTACAGGCTGCTTGAAGAACAAATAGTGTACAGCCCCTAGACAGGATGCCAGTCACTACGTTTTTTCCGGAAAAAAGGCTATTATTTCAAAATATACAGCTGCTTCAACTTTGGGAGATGTTACACACATACAGCTCCAGAAAAAAATTCAGAGACCACTGTACCTTTTTCTTTCCTTTCCAAAAAAGTTGAAAACAAACGTTTTGAGTGAGGAAGAGAAGCGTTCAATTTGTAGTGGTCTCTTAATTTTAACCATTCTTTTCCTCACTCAAAACCTTCCTTTTCAACTTTTTTGGAAAGGAAAGAAAAAGGTGCAGTGGTCTCTTAATTTTTTGCGGAGACGTATTTCACTGATCAAAAAAAGTTTAATATTTAATGTTTAATGTAAAATATTTAATGTAATGTATTTACTGTAGGTAATGTAACCCAATTTCATGTCCACTGAGTCCCTGTCCCTGACCTCACCCAAGAATGGTAATGACAATTAATTGTGTTCAGAAAAGCAATTATCCATCTCCTCTTTATCATGTGTCTGCTGGAGTTTTTTTGTACTGTCAGTAATTATGTTATTGTAGGTGGCCGGCACCTGAATACCTGAATGGTCTGTCAACAAGTGGATTTCATTTCAGAAAAGTTGACATCCAACTATTAACTTCATAGAAATCATTTAATTACAAAAGTAATTAATATATCAGAAACATTATAAGCAATCCGAAGTCCTAAATAAAGTTGTGATAAAATGTCAATTTGGTAATGGAATAAAACTGTGAGTAGTTCATGCTGTTCAACAGGAAATACAATCAGGAAATCAGGAAATACAATCAGGAAATACAAGTCAACCTGAACAATCAACAGCATCTACAAATACATATAATCTACAATTGTACATTTTTAAGCATTCCAGATATCTGCGTTAATGTGTCACGCAGAAACGACACATGCTCGTTTCAGTGATAATCAATCAAAGTACAACCCTGTTTCCAAAAAAGTTGGAACGCTGTGTAAAATGTACAAATTATTTTACACAAAACAGAATGCAATACAAATCATTTAAACCGTATATTCAATTGAAAATAGTACAAAGACAAGACATCAAATGTTTAAACTGAGAAATGTTATTGTTTCTTGAAAAATACATGCCCACCATGAATTTGATGCCTACAACACATTTCAAAAAAGCTGGGACAGGGGCAAAAGACTGGACAACTTATGTAATGCTGAAAAACTAAACCTGGTTGAATATCACACGACTAATTAGGTAAATTGGCAACAGGTCAATAATATGATTGGATATTAAAAGATCATTCCAGAGAGGATGGATCTGTCAGAAGTGAGAATGGGGCGGGGTTCACCACTCTGTGAAAGACTGCGCGGGCAAATAGTGTAACAATTTAAGAATAACATTTCTCAACGTAAAATTGTTAACAGTTTGAGGATCTCTTAATCTACGGTACATACTATTTTTAAAAGATTCAAAGAATCCGGAGAAATCTCTGTATGCAAGGGACAAGGCCAAAAACCAATATTGGATGGCCGTGATCTTCGCGCCCTCAGGTGGCACTGCATTAAAAACAGACACGATTCTGTAGTGGAAATCACCGCATGGGCTCAGGAACACTTCCGAAAACCATTGTCTGTGAACACAGTACGTCGCTGTATCCCCAAATGCAAATGAAAACTCTACTATGCAATGAAACCATATATAGACAAGATCCAGAACTGCTGCCTTCTCTGGGCCCGAGCTTATTTAAAATGGACTGAGGTGAAGTGGAAAACTGTCCTGTGGTCTGAAGAATCAAAATTTGAAATTCATTCTTGGAATCATGGACACCACGTCCTCTGGGCTAAAGAGGAGAGGGACCATCCGGCTTGTTATCAGTGCACAGTTCAAAAGCCAGCATTCATGATGGTATGGTGCATTAGTGCAAATGGCATGGGTGACTTGCACATCTGTGAAGGCACTATTAATGCTGAACAATATATACAGGTTTTGGAGCAACATATGCTGCCATCCAGACGTCTTTTCAGGGAAGGCCTTGCTTATTTCAGCAGGACAATGACAAACCACATTCTGCACGTTTAAAACAGCATGGCTCTGTAGTAAAAGAGTCTGGGTGCTAAACTGGCCTGCCTGCAGTCCAGACCTGTCACCCATTGAAAACATTTGCTGCATTATGAAACAAAAAATACGACAAAGGAGACCCCGAACTGTTGAGCAGCTGAAATCCAATATCAAGCAAGAATGGGAAACATTTCACTTTCAAAACTACAGCAATTTGTCTCCTCGGTTTCCAAACGCTTACAGAGTATTGTTAAAAGAAAAGGAGATGCAACACAGTGGTAAACATGCCCCTGTCCCAACTTCTTCAAAACTTATTGCTGGCATCAAATTCAAAATGGGTATGTATTTTTCGAAAAACAATAACATTTCTCAGTTTCAACATTTGATATGTTGTCTTTGTACTATTTTCAATGAAATACAGGGATAATTGATTTGCACATCATTGCATTCTGTTGTTATTTGCATTTTACATGGTGACCCAACTTTTCTGGAAACAGTGTTGTAAATCATCAACATCAATTCAAACTCTTTGGACTAGCTCAGGTCCCTGTGGTTGTAGTTCATCACACCACCTTTCAAAAGCTCTGAATAGAGTGTCATCCTCTGTGTCATTGAATATCTCTGCAAATGGAGGGAGATTGCATGAAAAAAGGTCTGCATTTCAGCCGCACGGCTAAGAAATTAATTTCTGTCTCCTTACCTGCGTGCCCTAGGCCAACGGGTAACGGCATCCGGACTAACCCACCCGAGTGCTTTAGCCTCTCGGAAAGTGAGTGCTGCACTAGTGCCATGGTGACGTCCTGGTGCCACAATGGCAGCTCCAGCCCTGCCATGCAACTTAGAATCCGCAACTTGTCCTCGTCCGTCATTAGACCTCTCTCACAGGCCACGTACACCATGTAGCACATATCGATGTTCACCGCCTCTCCGTGCAGCAAGGACGGGAGCACCTTCTGTAATTAGAGCAACACTGTAACCACGCGCAACCCTATGAGCAGTGGAGTACTGGCCCTCTGCGTTCTGTTTTTAGCCACTTACTAATGTGAACAGGTGGCAGTAAACCTTACACCACGCTTACCGAGCACATACAGTAGTTACAGTCAAAATAGATAATGTGTGATGAGTTGACAGACATATCTATGTGGCTTTGTGGTCGTTTAAGGTGTGCAGGAACGTAAATGTTTGTACAATACCATTTCCAGCTCTGGGCTGATAAGGTGACCAAAGTCTACCAGTCTGTCCAAATCGTCCTCCCATAGGTTTGGCGCCAGCTCCTCTAACATGGCTTCTATGGCCATGTGTGTGGTCATGGAGGCAGCGTCTTGGTTGTCCTCCATTCCGAGGTTACACTGGAACTTGGAGTCCAACAGAAATCTTCCATGAGTCTCCAGAAGCTCAAAGAGAGCCCTGTGTTTCATCAAAGCCATCTGTAAAGCAGAAACATCAACACCAATATATACCAGTTCATAAAACTGTATCTAAAGACCTACAGCACCAGTCAAAAGTTTGTACACACTTACCCATTCATGTGAATGGGTAAATATTCTCTAAAGATAGAAGTATTTTGCTCTCTACAGTACACCCTGTTAAGTTAATATCTTCACAGTAATATCTTCATATCTGTAGCTGTCAGGCATTGCTACTGCACCTTTAACATTTCGGCCAGCCCATTGGATATGTGTCTTCGGGAAACAGTTTGAAAGAAGGAGCGATCCAGGAAAGCGGCCACTGGGGGGACGTAGCTGCCCAGCTTATTTTTGCAGTTGGCAAAGTTCACCCCTGTTTTTGCCCCTACGCTGGCATCGACATACGACAACAGGGTGGTAGGGACACGGATATAGGGGGTGCGTCTCCTGTAGAGGGAAGCCGCCAGGCCCACAATGTCCAAGCACACCCCTCCTCCTATGGCGATGATGGGTTCAGTGCGTCTGTCCAGGGAAAACGTGTGGACCTCCTCCAGGATCTTCATCACCAACTCCATGGACTTGTTCTCCTCTGTGGTGGGCAGGGGAAGGATCCTGTAGAGAACGTTACGGGCCTCAAAGTAGTCGGTAAGCTGGCAGCCGTAGAGGTTGTAGACGGTCTGGTCCATAACCACGAAGCGTCTGAGGGGCTTTGTGCTGGTGCCGTTCCTCAGGGCCTCCAGCTGCTGGGGGTCCCTGATGTGGCCTAGCAGCAGGGTGTCATTCCGAGGGTCAAGCAGGCCCAAGGACTCAGTCACCTTGTAGGTGAATACAACAGGGCTGACAACTGTCCAGGAGGTCCCTTGTCCTGTGGCGCTCTCATAACTGAAATTAGATGTACTAGTCAGTGTTATTTATACAGAAAATTAGATGTACTAGTCAGTGTTATTTATACAGAAAATTAGATGTACTAGTCAGAGTTATATACACAGCGAGTCTCCAGAGAACAAAGCCTGGGGGTCAATGACACTTTCTACTAGATCGGTTTCTTTGGCGGTAGTTAAACAATGTGGTAGAACAAGTTTTCAACTGTAATAATAATCAAGGTTTGTGGAAAAGCTCCGAATCAGCTATTTTGGGGTAATGTGAATGGTGTAGCAGGAAAGTCACTGACTTGCAGTTAGCTGGATCATTGCATGCATTAGCCCAGGGGTCCCACAGAGGGCTGTGCAATTGGCCAGCACCGTCTGGGTTTGGAGGGTTAGTTAATTAATATAGTTGGCTTGCCTCATCACAGTGACTCCTTGTGGTTGCTTAGGCGTCTGCAAGCTCAATCATGAATCCTCACTGCTCTTAAACAAAGGGGAAATCTGAAATACCTAAATTCATTTTTGAACTGATTCATTCATGATATTTACCTATTGTTTTTTGAGGAACATACAGTACCAGCCAATAGCTTGCATACAGGTGATAAAATTGTTTAAAACAATTTATCTGAACAGTTTTTCATTGCTTTTGAAAAGAATAACATTACAATTAAAACGAATAAACATTAATACATTAAAGAAGAATGAATAAATAATGTTTTGTGTTGTACAAAAGGCAATTGATATCTTGTGAGATGGCTAGATGACTGCAAAATGTAAGTAAATGTAAGTGACCTTTTAAGGATCGCTCATCAGATGTAGACAGATTTCTGCTGATTCTACTCCATGTTCACATCAAAAAATCACTTCCAAAACCATTGGGTAAATATCATGAATGTATCCAAAAATGGATTTAGGTATTTCAGACCCCTTAGCTTTTTTGTTGAGAAAGGGAGTATGCATTGTTATTTTTGTACTGACAGACTCAGCACTGATTGCTTGTTAAAAGATAGTCATAGCTATTAAAAGTAAAATTAGGTTTTGCCACTGTTCTTGACCTGTTTCAGCAACAAACAACACCAAGACAAAATGTGCATTTTGATATGTTTTTTATTGCTGAAATAACACTGGTGTTGAAACATTGGAAATATATATATTGGCTAGTTGTATGTATTCATTTTTATGGTCACTGTGGCCCACAATACCCACCATGTTCAGCACCTTCAAACAACCCTAAAATAGGTCACCAACCACACAGCTTATGAAACCCTACACATTTCTATTAGCATAGCCTAGTACTACTGCCACAAATTCCAATAAGCCTATACTGCATAGCAAATAATTCATAACCATAAATACTGAAGGAAATATAATTTTTTAGTTACACTTTTACTTTACTCACATTTTGGCAGTTGATACTCGACTCTTTAAGTTTTTATTCAAATTGTTTCCAGTTTTACGTTTCCATGTGCCTTTAACTTGAACTAAGTGAAACTCGTTCATCTTTACAACTGCAGTATTATTACATTGCAGTGGTTCTTCCACGTGTGTCTTCCCAGTGTTTGCAACAAACGACATCTTGAAGTACAGTAGCATGGAAGTCAATGGTTGACATGAAACTACTGTCTATTTATAGTCCACACTCGAATACAGTGTTATAACCAAGGGAGGAGCGATTCCTTTTGGTGTGCTTATGAAAGTGACTGCGGTCAAGTTCTTTAAGAGTTAAATTTTAGGCTACACATGCCCTCACGTGTAACCTACCTTATACAATTTCGTGAGTGACGTAATGAAAGTACATTTTTCTGTAATGAGGCATCCATCACCCCACCTCAAAAGAGACAAGATAATGTACACATGCATTCATACACACACACATATACCTATATATAAATACATATACAGTATCTCACAAAAGTGAGTACACCCCTCACATTTTTGTAAATATTTGAGTATATCTTTTCATGTGACAACACTGAAGAAATGACACTTTGCTACAATGTAAAGTCGTGAGTGTACAGCTTGTATTACAGTGTAAATTTGCTGTCCCCTCAAAATAACTCAGCACACAGCCATTAATGTCTAAACTGCTGGCAACAAAAGTGAGTACACCCCTAAGTGAAAATGTCCAAATTGGGCCCAATTAGCCATTTTCCCTCCCTGGTGTCATGTGACTCATTGATGTTACAAGGTCCCAGGTGTGAATGGGGAGCAGGTGTGTTAAATTTGGTGTCATTGCACTCCCTCATACTGGTCACTGGAAGTTCAATATGGCACCTCATGGCAAAGGACTCTCTGAGGATCTGAAAAAAAGAATTGTTGCTCTACATAAAGATGGCCTAGGCTATAAGAAGATTGCCAAGACCCTGAAATTGAGCTGCAGCAAGGTGGCCAAGACCATACAGCGGTTTAACAGGACAGGTTCCACTCAGAACAGGCCTCGCCATGGTCGACCAAAGAAGTTGAGTGCACGTGCTCAGCGTCATATCCAGAGGTTGTCTTTGGTAAATAGACGTATGAGTGCTGCCTGCATTGCTGCAGAGGTTGAAGGGGTGGGGGGGTCAGCCTGTCAGTGCTCAGACCATACGCCACACACTGTATCAAATTGGTCTGAATGGCTGTCGTCCCAGAAGGAAGCCTCTTCTAAAGATGATGCACAAGAAAGCCCGCAAACAGTTTGCTGAAGACAAGCAGACTAAGGACATGGATTACTGGAACCATGACCTTTGGTCTGATGAGACCAAGATAAACTTATTTGGTTCAGATGGTGTCAAGCGTGTGTGGCGGCAACCAGGTGAGGAGTACAAAGACAAGTGTGTCTTGCCTACAGTCAAGCATGGTGGTGGGAGTGTCATGGTCTGGGGCTGCATGAGTGCTGCCGGCACTGGGGAGCTACAGTTCATTGAGGGAACCATGAATGCCAACA